>CACVCL010028521.1:0-70000 GCA_902729485.2 Mus minutoides
TTTTGAGAGCATGCTGGCTTTTTTTTTTTTTTTAATAAGTGGCCTTCAATTCATTTTTAGCCATGTGAGTCATTGACCTTCACCTTGAGCAGGAAGGAAGACTCCATGCCCAGGGTGAGCTCATGTGCATCCCCCTAGAACAGATGCCACTGGGACGTGGGAGTGAATGAGACTGTAAGGGAGGAGAGGGGTGCCCTAGTCTATGCTGGGGGCATAGAATAGACTCTAATGCTGAGGAGGACAGTCCCACAGTTGGCCTGGTCAGAGAAGAAGCCTTAGACTCCTGGCTGAACAGGGACATCTTGTCCTGCTGGTTATGACAGATCCCTCGGAGCCTTCTGTTTTTGTGTTCCGGCTCCTTCCAAAAACCAGATAGTCCACCCTGGACAATCCTCTGACTTCCCCTGCATTAGAACCTGCTGGCTTCCACTGACTGCGTTGGACTCTGCTGTCTCTGCATCTCTCCATCCCTCTGCCCCAGCAGCACAGAGCTGTCTGCTCCCCCAGGGAATTGTTTCCCATCTGGAAAGGAGAGTTGTGCAGAGTGGTGCTGTCTTGGAGAAGTCACTTCCCTTCTGACTTAGGTGGCATCGTTCTGGGGTGAAGACTAGGTCTGCCCTTCAGTTCTTGCTATATTTCAGAAGTGACTTGGTATTTGTGATGACACCAACGTGTCTTTTTGACTCTAAAGGAGGCACTGGGGTGAATTGAGTGCCATTCTTGCCAAACAGCCTTATTACCCAGAGAATCTGACAGCTGTTCTCTTGCCTTTGATGGGAATGAAATGACCACCTGACTCTGAAGCCCAGGGCTTTCTGCTGAGCAAAGTCCTCCACAGCCGGTCAGTGCTTCACGTCACTGGAGACTGAGAGCGAGGTTGAGAACCCAGGGTGCCTACTGTGTGTGGGAATCCAAGGTGAGAAGCACTTCAGCTCCCATCCTGGACCCATCTGGACATCCTCTTGATTACAGGGTCTCAGTGTGGCAAATGGGAAGCAGAGCCTTCTCTTGGTGGTCAAGGTCTAAATGAGAAGCCTTTGGTCACCTTACACTTAGCACTTATGTTTAGCCCTGACTCATACCTCCAAAGTACCAGCATTGAGCAACAGCCACACCTGTGAAAATTCATGTTGCGGGTAGAAGGCAGATTGGGATCAAAGCCTGCTGCAACACAAGAATTTCTCAGCAGCTGTAGTCCCTTAATAATTATGGTTTGGAGCTTTGCCAGGAAGCAAAACCATTTAGCATGCCATATTTAACAATGAGCACTTTTCTGTATTCATAATGGTCCCTGTGCAGAGCAAATAGGCACCTCAAACAAAGGTAGGATATTTATATGTGTATATAAAATAACCTGCACCTACATTAAACCTAAACATGTTTTCAGAGAGGAATGTGGCACTTCCCACTGCACAGTGCCTAGTTTATGAGTGAGTGGGAGAAAGGTCACGGGCTCTGCTCCTTCGCCTTCCTCGCTGGCCTTAGTGATTGTAGTAATAGCAGTTGTTATAGTAGCAGCAGTAGTAGGTTCTTGTTTGGAAAACTTACCACCATTCTAGGCAAAGCAGTGTGCTAACTGCAGAAATCTTTTGAGGTGTATTGCTGTTGACATGGGAAGCCGGAATTAGGGAGAGGATGGAGAGAGCAAGTCCAGGCCGGGGACTGAGGAGGAGGAGCATGTGCCGGGAGCCCTGGTCTCTGGAGCAGTGGAAACTGGGATCCTGGTATGTATAGAATTTTCTGGACAAACCTTTGTCATTGGAGGAAGGTAGAGAAGAGGGGCTCTTGAGAGGAGAGGGTGTTAGAGTTGAACCTGAGCAGATGAGCAGAAGGCTGGGTGATCACATTTTGTTGGTACACCAGAGAATAGAGAGAGCAAACTGGAGGTGGGGTAAGCCTGCCCCTGTGAGGGCTTCCAGTACGGCTTCTTGTCCCAAAGTTCCATAATCTCCCCATTGTTAAAGTACACAAGCCTATGGAGGTCACTATGGACTCTAATCCTCTGTTAACATAAACCAAGACAAACTCTCCCTTCTGGTGCTGTATCACAGCAACAGGGAAGGACAGATCTTCGACCGGGGTGTCTTGAGTGAACACCGACATTTCTCGGACTGTCACCAAAACAAAAACAAAATCTCCCTACCCATTCCAAAACCTTGACATCGGATCTTTTCGTAACTTTCGGCAGGATTCTCCGGTCAGACGATCATCACGCCTCTCACCACGTCTCCGGCCGACTATTCTAAAATCGTCTCTGACCCAGACATTTCACAACTAGACTAGTGGCAAAGAATCGGGTTGCCTTCTGCCCATGTACTAAGAACTTACTTGGACAAAATTTAAATGTACTGGGCTAATTTCCTTGATGCAGGGAAATTTCAGGACAGGAAATTATAATGTACCTATCACTGATGACTTAACACAGGTCTAAATTGAGAAGGTCAGTGGGACGGGAGAAAATGCTAAATACAGTCAGTATGCAGAGGGAAAAGTACGGGAGCTTAAAGGCACAGTGAACCTGCTGAAAGAACGTCTGTAATTGCTCAAATTAGGTAAGAGGAGGCCTTCCTGCTGTATTGGAACAATAAGAAAGGTTCCCCAAGGGCAAGACTCCAGCCAGCATTCTACTTATAATGGAATCCAAGTGGTTTTCTGCTTTTACAAAATGCCTGTATACACACTACCTTACTAGTGAGATTGAAGGAGGTGAAGGGTCACCCAAGAGGCTGGTTGGTCATGTCAGTGTTGTCCATGCCGTACTGTCTTTGGAGGGAGCTGTGGATTCTTCCTCGATAGTTTCAAGAGCCACAGGGGCCTATGTATAGCAGGGCTGGAGTCCCTGCAAGGCCATGAGAGGACACTGAATAATGCTATAAAGTTGAAGCCTGAGTTGCAGTGGAGACCTCAAGATGTTAAGATGCCAGAACTGTGAGACATGTGCCAAGGAGAGCTGTATATGGGGATGGGACCAGCCCAAGAGAAAGACATATGTTCCAGGCAGCAAAGATGGAGAGGTGAAGCCATCTAGCCCCTTTGAAACCAAAGCCCCAGGTACCAGACATGAAGCTGCAAATTTTGGTGTCTACCCTGCTGGGCCCCATTTGTTCCCTTTTCAAACGGGAATGTATATTCTGTACCATTCTATGTTTGGATTACATAAGTTGTATTTTAATTTTATTGTGGCTAGAATCAAATTATCTTGAAACTTAAGAGACTTTGAACTTTAAAATAGTATTGAAGCTATTAAAGGCTTTGGGGACTTTTAAAGTTGGGCTAAAATAATTTTGCATTATGAGATGGTCTCAAGCCTATGGGAGCAAGAAGCCAAATATGGTGGTGTGAATAAATTTATAAATTTAAATATTTCTCCACCATAGGCTCCTGCTGGTCCCAGTTGGCAGTGCTGTTTGGGGAAGTTATAGCGCTTAGAACAGGAAGTGCATCACTGGAGTGGACTTGCCCCAATGGGCTAGCCTCATCCCACTGCCACTTCCCTCTCTGTTTCCTGATGTACCAGCAAAATAGGATCCAGCAGCCACCTGTTATGGCCACCTGCTGCCATGCCCTACTGTTGTGGACCTGAAGCCTTTGGATCCATAAACAAAAACCACCCAGCCACCATAGTAGCTCTAATTCTGGGAGCACAGAATCCAGACACCATAATGATCTCTAGGAGCACAGAGACACAGAGCACAGTGGTCACTGGGGACACAGGAAGTGGACACAGAGATCTCGTATTGAAGTGAGGGGGTGAAGGATGGTGAGAGCCAGCCCCAGCAGGGACGTCTGTCTGGATGTTAGACACTGATGTGGATGTCTAAACCTACAGAGGGAGGTCGGGTCTGCTGATCAGGTTCTCAAGAGTCGAGTTTAGGATTGCAAAGAGAGAGGGGTTATCTGAAGATGGCCAAAGGAGAATACCAGAGATCCAAATCAGAGGCCAAGAGAAGAAGATACAGCCCCGACTAGAAAATTAAGAGTACAGTGGCTTCTGCCAGGAGGAAGAGGGGCCACTGAAAAGATGGTAAAAGTAATGGGTGTGGCCCAGCAGAGCAGATTCTGATTGAGTACCGTTTTTTATAATGGCTTCCCCTCCCCACAGAGCTCAAACCCTGGGTCTCACACATGCTAAGCGAATGCCTCATTCCTGGGCCTTCTGCAGCTGTGTAATAGTCGCCTTTAAGACTGCTGTTTCCTAGGCCTGGGGACATTCTGAAAGCAGAGTGAACTTGGAAGTGGGAAGGCAGTTTATCAGTGGACTCCAGAGAATGCCAACAGAGGGAGGCCCCCTGCCCTCAGTCACTCAGTGTAGGCTGAACTGAAACATGCAGCTCCCCAGAAACGGCACCACATCGCTGCAAAGCATGCAGTTCTTCAGTGTTGTTCAGGGTAAGGCTACTGAACAGCTAAGCTGACAGAGGGAGGACCCAAAGGCTTGGAATCAACAGCAGCAAAGGCTCTAAGGGAGAGGAAACGAGCCAGCTTCAAGGCTGCCTCCCTCAGGACTGCTCCCTCGTACCATTGTGTGGACATTTTCTGTGTGATGTCAGGCAGTAGTCTTCCTACAGGCTTCCATGAAAAAGACCAACTAGAAAGCAGACTGGAGCAATGAGATAGAAACCAAACAAGTGTGTCTGTGTCATCTGGGGGAAGAGACTGCTCCCTGTGACTCCCTGGTCTCTGCCTGGAACTTTATTCCTCGGGCTTCTCCCACCGGAGGCGAGCCATGCAGCTGACGGCAGCTGAGAAAGCCCTTGCTTTACTCCTGACTGGAGGAGGCACAGAAAGCAGCTTTGCTTCTGGGCTGTGTAGATCACCTGCCTGGGCTCGCACATGCTCTAGTCCTTCTACCCCTAGACGTTGTCCTTTTCTAAGCCCGGGCCCTGGAAATGAGGAGGAGGGTTAGCTTCCCCCCACATCTAGAACATCATGCCTGCTAAGCAGACCCTTCCTCTAAATTCTACATCCAGGCTACTGTCTTTCAGCCCCTTATCTATACCACTCAGGGTTAGGGCTGTGTCCTAGGAGCAGTGTTCTTTGAACAGGCTCTTTCTTTCTTTCTTTCTTTCTTTTTTTAGATTTTTTTATTTATTTTATGTTAGTACACTGTCATTGTCTTCAGACACACCAGAAGAGGACATCAGATCACATTAAAGACGGTTGTGAGCCACCATGTGGTTGCTGGGAATTGAACTCAGGACCTCTGGAAGAACAATCAGTTCTCTTAACCTCTGAGCCATCTCTCCAGCCCCAAACAGGCACTTTCTTAAGCACCCATTTTCCTTGAATGTCTCAGAGCACAGACTTTAATTATCGAGAGTCCTCTTCTGGCCATGCTCCTGGCTACATTTTTTTGTTGTTGTTGTTGTTTTTGTTTATTTTTGTTTCTGTTTGTTTTTGGTTTTGTTTTTCAAGACAGGGTTTCTCTGTGTAGCCCTGGCTGTCCTGGAACTCACTTTGTAGACCAGGCTGGCCTCAAACTCAGAAATCCGCCTGCCTCTGCCTCCCGAGTGCTGGGATTAAAGGCGTGCGCCACCACGCCCGGCTCACTACATTTTTCTTAAAGCTCCTTTCTTTGTTTGAGATGTAAATTATATAATGTAAAATTATAACCATTTTAGGGGTTAAAGAGAGGTATTTCAGCAATTAAGAATACTTGTCCTGTCAGAGGACCCAAGTTCAGTTACCAGCACCCTCATTGTGAATCTGAAATTACAGTTCCACAGGAGTCAACACATAAGGTGCCCATGTGGTACATGTACATGCAGGCAAAACACTCATGCATATAAAATTAAAAAATAAATATGAGGCCAGAGAAATGGCTCAAGGGTTAAGAGTGCTGGCTGCTGTTCCAGAGGTCCTGAGTTCAATTCCCAGCAACTACATGGTGGCTTACAACCATCTGTAATGGGATCTGATTTCCTCTTTGGGTGTGTCTGAAGACAGATCACTCATAATACATATAAATAAACAATTTAAAAATAATAAATTAAATCTAAAGTATGATTTTGATTAAACATTTTTTAAGTTATCTTTATTATTGAGGGTAGAGAGTACCGTGCCATAGCCTGCATGTGGAGTGGGGAGAACAACCCTTATGTGGTATCTAGGGATCAAACTCAGGTTGTCAAGCTTAAGGCAAGCATCTCTATCCACTGAGCTGTCTCAAAAATTAACCAATTGAGAATACACAGTTGGGTGACATTTCATACATTCTACGGTCATCACTGCTGCCTGATTCCAGAACATTTCTATCACTCTTCTGGAAAAAAAAAAAAAAAAAGCCATTAAGCAACCCCTGAAGGCCAGCAGTGCTTCCTGTCTCCATGATTCTGCCTCCTCTAGACACTTCATATAACTGACCATAAATACGCCCTTGTGCTTGGCTTTATTCATAGTGCTCATATAAGGTATACCCATTTTGTAGCCTGAATCAAACACTTCTTTTTGGGTCTAAGTGATATTCCACTGTATAGCTCTGCCATATTTTGTTTATATATTCATCTGTTAATGAATGGACATTGGGTTGTTAAGAATGTTTCTTTGATTACATATTGTTAAGTCCCAGGTCTCTGGGTATGTACTTGAGAATGGAGTTTCAGGTCATATGGCAGTTATATGTTTTAATTACTGCATGATACTAAGCCCATCCTTAAAGTGGGGTATGATTAATGTACACCCATAACACCAGGTCTTAGGCAGCTAAGGCCAGAGCATCAAGCAGTAAGCCTCGAGAACACTGAGTTTAGGTCTCAGTCAAGGTGGAAGGGAAGAACTGCAAACTATCCCCTGACTAATATACACACCAGCCCCACCACACCACGCCCACATGTACATATGTGCACGCACCCTGAACCTTTTGGCCCTTCTTTCTGCTCAGCTGGCCTCACTGTTGCCCTCCTCTGAACTGGTATTTCTTTCATGCCTTGCTCCTTACTTCTCTTCCCTCTCTTATGACTTCTTCAAGCTCACTCAGCTCCCCATTTCCAGCAGCGTAGGGCCATGTCAGCAAATAGACACCAGGCCTTAGGAAGGAAGACTGTATTTTTAGGGCAGCTGCCAAAAATAGGGTAACATGGGACAGATAAGAGTATTAAGAAGGGTTTGAGCAAAAATTCAGTTTCAAGATAGAAAATTCCTAGGGCAGAAACTGTGGCTTTGTGGTGGGTCACTTGGCCAGTATCTACAAGTTCTGTCTCAGACTAGGATCAGTGATTTCCAGAGACTGAATCATAGGTACTTAACATTTCAAACCATGTTTCTAAATCCTTTTATTACATTTATTTCCAGTATGTGAGTATGTGTGTGCCTGTGTGACAATCATGAAGGCAAGGCAGTAACACTGGAGGCTAGAGCGGCTTTGCAAATTCTTAAAGGACATTGAGTTTTAGGAGCTCAGACTGAGAAGAAATGCCTTCTAAGCGAGCAGGCCACCTGTGAAATCAGCAAGGAACGCTGAGGTGAAGCGTTCGCTGAGGGAAAGAAACATCCCAATGTATCTGTTGAGTGAGGAATGTAGACTGTGTGTGAAGAGCCACTGAGCTCTGACCTGGCAAGGGAAGAGGCAGCCAGTGAAAAGAGAGCCCAGGTCTTCCTGGTACCCCACGGGCTTCCCGGTGTGTAGGCATTAACTCGCCTTTCTTGGCTCATGTGGTTGGGGTCAGATTGCCATTCCAGAGAATTCACTTTTAGGAAGAATAGAATAACACAAGCCATCTATCATCCTCAGACCTGCACTCATGGGACCCTTGGGTACTCAACAGAAGGAAGCCACCAAGAAGCAGGCCTAGTGACCAGAGGCTGCATAGGTGATGGTCACCTGAAGGAGGGCTGAACTGATTCAAGCCAGCGGACTGCCATGTGTAGGACACTAAGTGTAGGCCCACGTATTCTGAGATGGGTTCAGCCCTCTACTTACCAGGGCCATCTCTCCAGCCCAGCTGCATCCATTTCTTTACATTGAGAGGCACTCTGGAGGCAGAGGCAGGTGGATCTCTGTGAGTTCAGGGCCATCCTGTTGTACATGGCAAGTTCCAGGTCACACAGTGAAATCCTGTCTCAAAAATAAAGAATGAAATTAAATAAATAAGTAAGATTGAAGGGGAAATGCACTTACTCAGATGTTTGAAATGATTTTGTCTTTTCTGAGTTATTGTTATTTCAACATGAAGAGGGTTTTCAGGGAGCTAGCTAGAGACGAGACTCAGTGGCTACAGCTGCAGCTTTTCCAGACGACTGGAATTCAGATCCCAACATGCTGGGCCCCTCACAGCTAACTGCCTACAACTTAAACTCCAGGAGGCCCAACACCCTGTTCTGGCCACCATGGGCACACGTGCATGCACACACACACACAAACACACTCACACTTACTTATACAGATACACATTCACACACCTATACATAAATAATAAAAGTCAATCTTTTTAAAAATCATTTTTTTAAAGATTTATTTTATTTATTATATGTAAGTACACTGTAGCTGTCTTCAGACACTCCAGAAGAGGGCGCCAGATCACGTTACGGATGGTTGTGAGCCACCATGTGGATGCTGGGATTTGAACTTATCACCTTCGGAAGAGCAGTCGGGTGCTCTTACCCGCTGAGCCATCTCACCAGCCCTAAAAATCATTTTTTTAAGTAATCTATTCTTTAAAATGAAATTAAAGGAACCAGACATTATAAGCTACACCTGTAATCCCAACACTGTAGAGATGGAAACAGAAAAATCATGAGACTGAGGCCATTTTATGGGTTTGAGGCCAGCCTAGGCGACAGTGAGGTCCTGTCTTTAACAAACAAACAAACAACAACAGAAGAAGAAAAGAGGGGGAGGGGGGAGGGGTTGCTAGTGCGGTTGGTTTCTATTACAGATTAAAAGCAAAACCATTCCCACTGGGCAGCCAAATATGCAATGCCAGGTCAGCACAGAGGGGACTGGGGGAACTTTTGGGAACCTAGGCCATTTGTGTCATTTAAAAAACAGGTAGAAAATGAAGCAAAATCCAAAGTGTAATATTGGAAAGGTTTTTATACCAGTATTTTTTAAATATCAAAATAATGGCAGTGTGAGATCCCTTCAGACCTGGAAACACATTTCCACCTCTGGAAAATGTGTAGTAACTCTTACAGACAGCTGTTCAGGGGAAATGGCTGCTTATGGCCTATTGTTCCCCTCTCTCCAAAAGACATAAAGGTCATGTCCTAAGGGGTGCCTTCTAGACAAGGGATAAACCTCTCCATAACTGCCTGAGATGGAGACCCAACCTGTCATTCATTACTGGGGACCCGAAAGACAGTTTGTCTGTCCATTTGCTATACTAAGATAAACATTAGTAAAAGTGTTGTATGAGATTGTGGGTGGAGTTGAGGTCTTACACTGGGCCCTCCTGAAACTGACGGTGCCTGGCAATTGCCTTACAGACCGTTAACAGCATCCCTAACTCTCTGACCCCATCACATGCCAACAGCGCACGCCCCACAGGCAGATCTCCTCCCTAATGGGAGCTCACTAGGTGAGGGGACGCAGGAGTGACCGTCCCTCAGACAGGAGGCTGGGACCAGGAAGAGCTGCTGTAGGAAGGACAGTGCCAGTGGCCTGCCACGCCCAGCCCTTGACAGTCATGGAGAAGGGCTCAGGCAAGAGGTCCTCCAGCTTTTCTTCCTCCCCTCCAACACTCCAGGGTCTGTTTCCCAGTGAGTGCATCCAGCTGGAAGCCCAGTGGCTAGGAGACCTGAGTAATGGGGTCATAGAAATCAAGATCCCGAGACATCAGGCAGGGCAAAAGGCAGAACAAATTCAAGGGCAAGCAGCAAAGCACTGACTGGTTGGAGGCAGCTCAGCTCAGCTTAGTGATCCAGAGCCAGGTTCCCTGTTACCCACTGCCTGTGCAGGCTTGACCTGTGTACTCCAAATGGCAACAACCACACTGCCGTCTTCCTCATTCTTGCAGCCTAGTTTTCCCATTAGAGAAACAAGCAAAACAAGCAGGTTTGTCTACATAAGACTATAATCCAGTAGTAATGGCTGGTATCTGTTAGAGACTGTCTTAGTCAGGGTTCTATTCCTGCACAAACAAAATGACCAAGACGCAGTTGGAGAGGAAAGGGTTTATTCAGCTTACTCTTCCACACTGCTGTTCATCACCAAAGGAAGTCAGGACTGGAACTCAAGGAGGTCAGTAAGCAGGAGCTGATGCAGAAGCCATGGAGGGATGTTTCTGTCTTGCTTCCCCTGCCTTGCTCAGCTTGCTCTCTTATAGAACCCAAGACTGCCAGCCCAGGAATGGCACCACCCACAATGGGCCTTCCCCCCTTGATCACTAATTGAGAAAATGCCTTACAGCTGGATCTCATGCATTTCCTCAACTGATGCACCTTTCTCTGTGATAACTCCAGCCTGTGTCAAGTTGACACACAAAAACAGCCAGTACAGAGACCCAGTACACACAAACATGTTTTCTCTCCATATATATTATCTATCCGTATCTAAATAGACAGACATAGATATATAAAGTTGCTTTTTGAAGTCCTACCCAGGCCCTACTCAGTACAAGAAAAGCTCTCCCATGTTGCTGCATCTCCAGCCCTCCCTTAGGTCTCGGTGGCCACATTTGTCAAGGTGAGGCTGACATGGAGCCTGTGGGTCTCATCAGAGGGTCACCTAGTCAAATGTCCATATAGACAGGGCAAGAAAACAGCCCTGTGACTAGCAGTGTGGGAGCAAAAGTAAAGCAAGCAGCTCTCTGCCATGAGGCGTGGCCAGCGCTCTCCCCGACACCAGGCTAACGGGTCAGTCATTTTCCTCAAACTAAGCTATTCACCCTCTGAGAAAGGGCTTGGGTTTTTCCTCGTGGCTCTCACACAGCAGCTGATCAGTACACAACTGTGAGTAGGAAATTACTTAGATTGATAGGTGATGGGTTGGGAAGAGAGAGGGGGTGGTAATTAATGTGTGTTAACGTGCAGGGCCCCCAACACCCTGACCAATCCCCTAAAGCTGACAGATTCCCACAGATGCCTCAGACAGGTTCTCCAGAGCTACAGAAAGAACAAACGCAGGCTGTCACCACTGAACAGGAGGGTGAGAAAGAAAGTCACTGGGCCTTAGTCTAGACAGCATTCCCCTGAGCAGCTCACAACCCTGGCACTCCAGCTCCAGGGCATCCAGGGCCCTCCGCTGGCTCTGCAGCGCACACATTCTCTCACACACACTTTCTGTGTGTG
Source organism: Mus minutoides (assembly GCA_902729485.2). NCBI lineage: Eukaryota > Metazoa > Chordata > Mammalia > Rodentia > Muridae > Mus > Mus minutoides. The sequence continues at coordinate 11,227 of CACVCL010028521.1, forward strand.
TGTGTGTGTGTGTGTGTGTGTGTGTGTGTGTGTGTATGTGTATGGTGTGTCTGTCTCCCTCCCTCTGTGTGTGTGTCTGTCTGTCTGTGTCTCTCTCTTCCTCTCTCTCCCTCTCTTCATCTCTCTCTCTGCATTGCCTTGATCCCCATAACTTTGTGGTAAGTTTTGAAATGGAAAAAGGAGTTTGTGGATTCAATCCTTAGCTTTTGTTTCTGGTTTTCAGGACCCTGAGTATGCTAGGTTCCAGCAGACTCCTAACCACGCTTGCTGCTTGGCTGCTGGCTTTCTTGTTTCCTTGATGGACTTGCCAGCCTAAGTGGAAATCCCCCTCACTCTTCTCCAGCCTCCCTTTAGAGGCAGCCTGACCAGCAGAGATCCGACAAGTAGTCAGCTAGGGGAGCAAGAGTCTAATCCCAGCAGCCTACCTTCCTGGCATCCTCCCAGTGGTGTGATCCTCTCCAGGTTCATGTCCAGCCACCCCACACATTCTTTTTGTGCCTGTCATTCTCCTACCCCTTCCTAAGGATGACTCATGACACAGAGGGGAGCCATTTTGCCGACATTGTGACAGCCTGTCCTTTCTGGTGGCATGTCTGGTCACACCCATGTGCTCTTTATTAGACCCAGACACAGATTTTACTAATAAGAGGATTTTGTTTAATGGTATGTAGCCCTGGCTAGCCTGGACTCACTATGTAGACTAGGCTGGCCTTGAACTCTGGAACTCTGCTTTCCTCTGCCTCCAAAATGCTGTGATGCATCTCCATGCCTGACCTGGGGAGAAATTTTATCTCTTCTGCAGAGTTTTTAGTCCTTTCCATAAGATCAAGGGGGGTTAAAGAAGGACGAGAGAGAGACAGAGAGAGGGAGAGGGAGGAGAGGGAGGGGAAAGAGGAGGAGGAGAAGAAGAAGAGAAGGAGGAGGAGGAAGAGGAAGAGGAGGAAGAGGGTAAAAAGAAGGGCAGAAAAGTTAGAAAGGCACATTTTTCTGAGATCTCACGATCAGCTGACCTAATACTGATCCCATAATAGAGGCTTACACCCATGCCTTTTCAATGAGGAAAAGTGGAAAGGCTAGTATGCTGTTCACCTCCAGAAGTTCTCCCCGCACCCCCGCACCCCCCTCCCGTGGTGCCATCCTGCAGGGAAGCCATATTTAGCATGCACAACCAAGGTACAGCCTTGTGCCTGCTCCCTGTGCTGGCTGAAGTGTGCAAGGCTCTGAGAGTGGAGGAGTCCGCTGTGTGCTGCCTAACGGTCAACTCTGCTCTGTCGTCTCCAGGTAATGCTGACCACGCTGGACAGCCACTTGCCTGCTTATCTCACCATTTAAACAAAAAACAATAACAAACACAAATGGTGCTTTTGCAAGTTCCTGTTGATCTTTGCTTCAGATGTAACATGAAACTGTTGGCAATTCTGTTTCCTCACAGCCACTTGGAGTTCTGTGACTCTACAGTAGTAGCTTCAGCTCTGATATCCCCATGTGAGGCAGAATTAGTAACACCCAGTCCTTAGCTGCTGGGGGCTGAGGATATGGCTTGGTGGCACAGAACTTGGCTGGCATGCATAAGGCCTGGCACCACCAAAAAAAGCCTAGCTCCCTTCAGTAGGGTTACAAGTGCCACAGGCCTTCCATAGCCCAGCTAACTGCTGGGGACTGGCCTTCTAGTCCACATTTCTGAGTGTGCAGAGCAGGTTCAACTGGTCAGATGGCCAGGGACATTGTCTGGGCTGAGGTGAACTGTGGATTTGGGAATTAGGACAGTTCAGTAGAAGTACTCATTAAATGGAGGCAGTAGTACAGGGGCTTCCACAGAGACCCACTCGGAGTTGAAAACCTTAAGTCTTCTTGCTGAGGTGAGAAGGCTCAAACCAATGGTAAAAGTATCAACGTCCAGCCCTGCTCAAAACTCCACATTTAGTCCTAAGGCCAGACAGACAAGTAAGCAGGGGTCGTCCCCACCCCCAAGACACCTGCTCCCTCTTTATATACCTGCTCTTTCAACACCTCAGCCTCAGAAAGCCCGGAAGTCAAAAGGATAAAGAAGGAATTCACTGTCCATTTGCCAGGCAAATCCTAGGCTCAGGTCAGAGCTCAGTGGCAGAGATCTCGCCTGACATATAAAAATCAGGACCAAAATGCAGTGCGCCCCTGCCTTTGCACAGCTGTGAGATGTGTGAGGCTTTACATCTCTAACTGGTGTGAGAGTTGGGATCAGCCCAGCTGGTAGGACGCCTGCCTAGAGTGCTTACCCAAGGGCTACATAAAACTAGACAGACACGGTGCCACACATCCATCTCCCCAATACTTGGTAGGCAAAAGCAGAGGATTTCAAACGTGCAAAGCGATCCTTGGCTACAAACCAAGCATGGTGGCACATGATATCCCTGTGCCCAAGAGGTAGAATCAGAGTTCACAGTCATCCTTGCCAGCATCCAGTCAGAAGCCAGCCAGCTCCATGAGACCCTGTATTTGGGGAGGTGAAAGGGAGAAAATGTCTTTACATGTGAAATTTGAATGGCAGCATGTATAGATAGCATTTTATTGGCACCCAGCCACCGTCTCTATTGATTGTCTCAGTAATGGTTGGCTCAGGATCATATAAAACTGATGAGGTAAGCAGATCATATAAAGCAGATGTGCTTCCACTCTACTCTGAGACCACAGGACTCCCTCTTTTTCCACTTGTGCTAGAGAGGCTGAGAGAGACGGCTAGTCAGTCCTATAGGTGCTGCTGCTCATTAGGACAGGATGGTGGGGTTCAGGCTAAGGGCTCGTACTAACAGTGTGAAAGAAGGAGCCAGGATGGTGTAAGAGCCTTCCATGACCAGTTCCACCACCACTGCTACCCCTGGGGTGGTGACAGGCTGTTAGCCAAGACCCTTCATGTTCTCAGACTCATCTACTTCTTAGGGATGGCCCTGAGCTACAGTCAGTGACTGTCTCCCTCCTGTCTCTACAGAATTTGCCTTCTGCCAGGTGGATGCCTCCATTGCTCTGACCCTGGCCTTAGCTGTTCTGTGTGACTTGCTCCGGCAGTGGGACCAGCTGGAGCCAGGACTGCCTATTCTACTGGGATGGCTACTGGAAGAGGGTGATGACCTCGAGGGCCCTGTGCAGAGCCCATTGCAGGTAATCCCAGTTACTTAGGGAGCTGGGGGTAGACAGAGTGTCCTAGCCCTGAGGTGGAGCCCTGAGGGCCTAGGGAGTTTCTAGATAGTAAAAAGTGTGCCTCTAGCTGCTTCAATGCAGAGGAGAGACTGATGAGGAGAAAACTTCCAGGACTTTGGAGGTCCAGACCAGTTAGGAAGGTTCAGGCAAGTTAGGAAGGGCACTTTAAAAAATGTACCTTCAATATTGAGAATAAAATTATGAAAAGTACTTATCAGTTGATCTTAGCATTTCCCAAGGATTAGGGTCCTTCTAGAGAACGTAGCAGGGAGTATGTATGTGACGGCTCCCCACATATGACCACTAGCTACGTCCAGCTCCGTAACCTGAACAGACCAAGGGTCAGTGTACACCAACCCTTCAAAACCCAGTCTGTATAAGAAACAGGAAGATGTAGCAAAGTGTTTTAGATGAAATGACCCTAAAGATCCATAGCATCCTCTAAAGGCTGCCATCACACATGTCCCAGTGACTCTTTGCTCAGCTGTCCAGACTTCCTTTGCACCTCCTCTGAATTTTCTCAGCACACCTTAAAACCTAAGATTTTTCTCAGTACACCTTAAAACCTAAGACCCACTTCCGTACCACCACTTCCCCAAGTATCTTGGCTTGGAGCTACTTCACATCTTTATCAAAGGTCGTGTTGTGGCTGGGAGAGAGGTATTGAGTGAAAGTAGAAGGTGACCTTCAGAGTGGCAAGTACTGTGGCACGGGCGCTGACAGCCCAAGTGGGCCCTGTCAGGAGTAGACACAGCTCCCACATCCAGTGCTCTGCCTGGCTCCACGGGACTCTTCAGAGACTTACTTTGGCTGTTTGTCACTTGATGTAGGGGGAAGAAGAACACATATTTGAAAAATCAGAAGTCAACTTCTGGGCTGAGACTCTGACCTTCGTGAAATACCTGTGTAGGCAGCTCTTCCATCTCCTCCGTCAGTCTGGCTGGCAGTCCCCTCGCTCCCAGAAGCTCTGTCACTTGCAAAGGATAGCATCAGAGCAGCGTCACCTCGTCTCTCAGCTCTTCAGAGAACTTCCACTCTCAGCTGAGTTTTTGAAGTCAGTGGAATACACCAGGCTGCGCATTCAGGAGGAAAGGACTTTGGCTGTCCTGAGGCTGTTGGCCTGCCTGGAAGGAAAGGAGGTTCTCAGAGCTGAAGACGGCCCTGGGGAATGGAGGCAAGCAATGACCCCAAGAACAGAAGCAGCGTGCTGAAGAGAGGTGGCTGGGCCTCAGCTCGGGTCTGCAAGACACATGGTGGACACCCATGGAAACTCTTGTCCTCTGGTGCCTCCTCACTTCTGGGTGTGTAGGCTTCTGTCCCTTCCTACCAAGGACCTTATCTGCAGCACACTCATTCAAGGCAACCCAATTAACTGCAGCTACCGAGGAAGTGAGGCTGCTGTCTGCGCCTTTACTCTGTCTCCAGGTGCAGGCCACCTGCAGGCTTGAATTAGTCGGGTCCATCCCAACGCCAGCCAGAGACCATTTCCCCATACGCTGACTGCATTGAATTCAGTTTTAGCATATGTCTCTCTCTCTCTCTTTCACACACACACACACACACACACACACACACACACACACAGAGTGCTCTTTGGTTTTGTTTAGCAAATGCCTATTTGGTCATATTTCTAAACTTTTATTCCATTTTAGTAAAGGATATGTTCCAAGTGTTTGATTCTGGGAATATTGAGAATCTACAACATGCAAATACTTGCGTTTTATTATCTACCTGTCCAAGTCCTTCAGTGGCCAACATTAAGAGTCCCCACTGTCGCAGGGTGTGGGTGGTGCATGCCTTTAATCCCAGCACTTGGGAGGCAGAGGCAGGCGGATTTCTGAGTTCGAGGCCAGCCTGGTCTACAAAGTGAGTTCCAGGACAGCCAGGGCTACACAGAGAAACCCTGTCTCGAAAAACCAAAAAATAAAAAATAAAAGAAAGAGTCCCCACTGGTTACCCAGAAATACCTGCAAAGGCTAGGAACCCTTGTCACCCATCACTGGCTTCGGCTCTCTGACGGGCCTGGGGAAAAGCGAAGCCTGAGCAAATGCTTAATTCATTCCATGCTGCCACTGTTTACCGTCCTGTGATTGGTGGAGACAGCAGAGCCATTTATATTTCAGGTGCCAAAAACCACATTTACCCACTTCAGGTGATTCCATCTAGAAACTGTAAGGGTTTGTCACTTCAGGCCCAGCCCAGCTGGCATCCACCAGCAGGTGGCACTCTTGCACACATTATGCTGCTGGCCTAGCACCTTAGCCTACTCTCTTAAAGCTTTTTAAAACTATTATCAGCACCTGTACATGATATGCCCCAGCATGGATGTCTGAGGAAGTCGAGGGACAACTTTATAGAGCCAGCTCTCTCCTCCCACCTCTGCAAGGGCTCCAGAGATTGACGAGCAAGCACCTTTATCCACTGGGCAGGCCGAGAAGCATTCCATATGCTATCTCCTCCTGCAGATATGCTGACATTGCACATGGAATTGGTCTCTGAGAAGAAAACCATCCCGCACCAAGACACAAACAGCAGAAACACAGCTGTGCTGGAGTAGAGACCTGTATGCAGGAAGAGGGAAGGCAGGAGCTGTGTCCGTCCTGCCCATGAAGAGGAACAGAAGTCTCCTGGGTGGTCTCAGAATCACTCAGCACCCTGGGGTCTGTGTGGCCCTGTAGTTAGGCGGCACCCCTGCTGCTGATGAAAAGCTAACGTTGTTTAGTTTGTTTTGGGTTTTGATTTTAGTTTTGAATCAGGCTTGCTATTTACACACCAGGCTGGCCTCAAACTTGTGTTAATCCTCCTGCCTTTGCCTCCCACGTACCAGGATTCCAGACACCACTATACCCAGCATTACACTACTTTCAAATCTAGCTGGTGAGAGGGGCTGGTGGTGATAACCTTGGGAGATTAATTCTGACCAGGGCCCTCCCCCCTCCCATCTAAAATGAAATAAAAGCAGATACATGACAATAAAACTATCTCACATTAGCAGGCATGCTGTCCCAAAGCATGTTCCAGAACATGCTTATGTTATCTCCAAGTCCATCCTACCAGGTCTGCCCAGAGGGTGTTCTCGCTGCCATTAGCGGGGAATTACCTGAGACTTGGATCTTGGCTGGCTGTGGCCAGTCTGGGAGGGCAGGAGGGATGGATGTTTCCACGGGTTTGTATCTGCAATCCTGCTAGCAGCAGCTAGGGGAAGGACTGCTGCATGCTTTCCTGAGAAACCAGGAAAACCTTGGTCACAGCTTCATGCTTACATTTGGGGTCCTTTCGGCCACAGCTGCCCAGCAGCACTAGGGGCAAGAGCAACGTGGGTGGGAAGAGTGAAGCAGCCATCTTCCCTAAGTCACTACACTTGAGGGTCCTAAGATCTGGGTGGCCCCTTGCTCAGACCACAGCCAAAAGCCAGTTTTCTTTATAAGATGATGAGGGCTTTGTTCCTTTATTGGGGTATGGTCTCACTCTCACACTAAGCTGTACTAGGCTGGCCTAAAACTCACCGCAGTTTGTGATTAGTGCTAGGATTATAGGCATGAACTACAGTACCCACTTAGCACTACATTCGAGACACTACAGTCCTCTGGCAGCCGTGGGCTCTACCTACAGGGTAGCATGCACTGCAGTGTGGTCAAACACACCTGGACTCGGGAGCCTTTGAGTGACAGATCTACCTCCTTAGCTTCAAGGTTAGCTGTTACAGCCCAAGTGCACACTGGACTGGGTCAACCAGACAGGAAGAGCAACATGGGAAGGATGTAGTTGGTCAAGCAGCCTTCTCTGGCAACTGCTGGGCCTTCCACCCAGGGCAACCCGGACTGCCAGCTGGGTGAACTCATGGGCCCAACTCCAGCTTTTGGCAGCCAGTATAAAGTGTAGGGATAAAGGGTTCTGGACCTGACCAGATCGGCCTCACTGGGCGCTAGGTGTGTGTTGTGTGGAGGTGTGTGTGACCCCTCTCAGAGCCAGGGGCCTTCTGGGAATGCTTTTTCTATGGAAAGCTGGTAGGAGTTGCACTAAAGGCAACAGAATGAGGACCTCTTCCCCCAACCTGGGTGGTGGTTCAGCAATCACTGCCTCGCCTCCGGCAGCTAACACAAAGCTTAGATTCAATGCGGCGCCTCCCACAGCAAAGAAGGAAGGTTGCAGGATTCGACAGGCCAAGGCTGTACAGGCGGGAAGCCTTGGCTAGCAGCTGCACCCACATCCCCGAGACGGGCGGGGAGGCCAGGCCAACCAGCAGACACAAAGGTGAAGGAAGTGACTTCCTCTATGTCCACACTGCTCCTCCGACTTCCCTCTAGTCCCCAGGAATCGGCTTTCCCGCCCCGGACACCCCGCGCCACTCCGCGCCTTTGGCCCAGGCTCAAGGTCTTGTGATGTGATTAGCAAAGCCAGCGCCTTGTCCTCAGACACTCGGCCCTGCCCCACAGGCCGCAGCGCTCAAGTCCTGTTTACTGAGCCTGGGCGGGGAGAGGGGCGGAGAAACGAGCCAATGCTCCTCCAGGCTGGCCGCTCCCGCCTCCACCCCTACTGCGTCTCCACGTGCAGCCGTGCCCGAGCTGCCACCTACGGGACGGGCCGCGACCCTCGCTCCTAGTCCCAAGCAACTTGGCCACGCGCACCATTGCAATACAGTTGCGTTTTGCAGTTCCCGCGCGCGGAGCAAAAACTGGGATGGGAGATAAAAGCTGCGCTAGTCGGCCAAGCCTGATCGGGCGAGGAAAGGCACGTCCCCGGGTAGCCCCGTCCCGGGCAGATAGAACGTGTACGTGCTTTCCAACGCTCTACTCCAAGAGGTGGAGGAGAGCGAGGTATTCCCGCCGCTGCCAGCCAGCAGGACCCGAGGGGGCCGCACGCCCCACGCCGCTCTGGACGCCCAGGCGGCCCGCCACGCCACGCCACGCCCCTCCCCTCCCCCGAAGGGGGAAAAAAATTGGCGGCGACCAATGAGAGGCCGAGAAGGAGCCTGACGTCCGCGGGCCGGCGGGCGGCGTTGCCTGGAGACCCCGGCCGGTCAGCGTTCAGTCCCCTCCCCCGGTGCGCTTTGCCCCGCCGCCGCGCCACTCCCGGGCTGTATAAAGAGCGCACGCTCTCAGGTCCCGGAGTTCCACCGGTCCGCGAGCTGCCGACGGCTCGGGCGGGGGGGCAGGCCGGGGCGCCGAGCTGCGCTCTCGCTTCTCCTCTGCCCCCCACTCCGCGCCACGGCCTCCCGCCGCCTCCTCGGCCGCGCAAGCACAACTTTCCGTCCCTCCCCGCCCCTCGCCCGTTATTCGTCTTGGTTCGAGCCGCGCCGCACTGAGGGTTCCTCCCAACCTCCCCGCTTGCAGTTCCGACCATTTACAGGACCCAGAAAAAATGTCGACCACACTTCTGTCAGCCTTCTACGATATCGACTTCTTGTGCAAGGTAAGCCGGCAGCCGGGAAGGATGGCGGTCGGCCTGGAACCCTTTGGAGTTCCGAGACTTGCCGCCGGGCCGGGCCGGGCCGAGGCGGGAGGGACCCTTCCAAGTTGACTTTGCGGGTGGAGGGAAGTCCTGGAGTTAGCCGAACTGTGTGCTTGCGACTGTGGGCGTGGAGAGCTGGGAGGGAACGAGGAGCGGCTGCTCCAGCCGTGCTCCTCCCGAACCGACCGCGGCCACGCTGCCGGGACTTCCCGGACAGCGTTTGCGCCGCCCACCCCGTGGCCATGGGCCCAGAATCACATGGCTAGACCCGGAGCGGCCGGGGTGGGCGTCCTCCACTCTCTCCGGCCTGCGTTTTTGCGAGTGTAGCGGTGGAGGCTGACACGGATCCCACAAGAAACCCCAACAAGTGGGCAGTTGGGACTAGGCGTTCACTCTGCAGTTAGCCCCGACTCTCTTCCCCATCCGATTTTCATCCCGCTCCCGCCACCCCTCCCTTTGGCAGACGGAGAAATCCCTGGCAAACCTCAATCTGAACAACATGCTGGACAAGAAGGCGGTGGGGACGCCCGTAGCTGCTGCCCCCAGCTCGAACTTCACTCCGGGCTTCCTGCGACGCCACTCCGCCAGCAACCTCCACGCGCTCGCCCACCCCGTGCCCAGTCCCGGCAGCTGCTCGCCTAAGTTCCCGGGCGTCCCTAACGGCGGCGGCGGCAGCTGTGGCCCCGCAGGCGGGGGCGGCCCGTCCTCCTACGGGCTCAAGGAGCCTTCGGGGGGCAGCGGCACGGCGCTGGTCACCAAGGAGAGCAAATTCCGGGACCGCTCGTTCAGCGAGAACGGGGAGCGCAGCCAGCACCTCCTGCACCTGCAGCAGCAGCAGAAGGGGGGCAGCGGCTCTCAGATCAACTCCACGCGCTACAAGACGGAGCTGTGCCGGCCCTTCGAAGAGAGCGGCACGTGCAAGTACGGCGAGAAGTGCCAGTTCGCGCACGGTTTCCACGAGCTGCGCAGCCTTACCCGGCACCCCAAGTACAAGACGGAGCTGTGCCGCACCTTCCACACCATCGGCTTCTGCCCCTACGGCCCGCGCTGCCACTTCATCCACAACGCGGACGAGCGGCGGCCTGCGCCGTCGGGGGGCGGCGCCGCCTCCGGGGACCTGCGAGCGTTTGGCGCGCGCGACGCGCTGCACCTCGGTTTCACCCGCGAGCCGCGGCCCAAGCTGCATCACAGCCTCAGTTTCTCCGGCTTCCCGTCGGGCCACCACCAGCCGCCCGGGGGGCTGGAGTCACCGCTGCTGCTCGACAGCCCCACGTCGCGCACGCCGCCGCCGCCCTCCTCCTCCTCGTCGTCCTGTTCTTCCTCGGCCTCTTCCTGCTCTTCCGCCTCGGCGGCCTCCACGCCCTCGGGCGCCCCGACGTGCTGCGCCACGGCGGCGGCGGCCGCGCTACTCTACGGCCCCGGGGGCGCGGAGGACCTGCTGAGCCCCGGAGCGCCGTGCGCCTCCTGCTCGTCCTCTTCGGGCGCTAACAACGCCTTCGCTTTCGGCCCGGAGCTGAGCAGCCTCATCACGCCGCTCGCCATCCAGACCCACAATTTCGCCGCCGCGGCCGCCGCCGCCTACTACCGCAGCCAGCAGCAGGGCCTGGCGGGTCCCGCGCCGCCCCCGGCCCAGCCCCCCGCGGTCCCCGCGCCGCCCTCGCCGCCCTTCGGCTTCCAGCTACCGCGCCGTCTGTCCGAGTCGCCCGTGTTCGACGCGCCCCCCAGCCCCCCGGACTCGCTCTCGGACCGCGACAGCTACCTGAGCGGCTCGCTGAGCTCCGGCAGCCTCAGCGGCTCCGAGTCCCCCAGCCTGGACCCCGGCCGTCGCCTGCCCATCTTCAGCCGCCTCTCCATCTCCGACGACTGAGGCAAGGGGGCGCCCTCGAGGGGTTGGGGAAGGCGCAGCGGGGGCCCACCGGTTGGGGGGGACGACACTGCCGCAGACTCGGAGGCCCCTCCGAGCACTTGGACTCGAACTCTGCCGGAAGGGGCCCCGCCCCTACCCCTTTCGGTTCTCTCGTTTCGGTTTTTTTTTATTATTATTATTTTTATTATTATTATTATTATTGCAAAGATTCGTTCTTGTGATTAAAAACCAACGAACTTTTTCGTATGGATGAACAAAATATTCACAACAGGGCGGTTGTGATGCGGAAAGAACAAAAGATACCAAACACTTAGGTCTCAGATGAGTTTGAAACTCTAGTTTTAGAAGAAAAAAATCAGCCCAGCACCAGCAGCTACCAACCACCATTCCATCTCTTCTTTCACTCGAAAGCCTTAGTTACAGTCCAGATGTGAGAACTCTTACCTTGGAAGGGGTTCCAAGACCAGTGTGAGCCAGTCGGCTGCCACCTCCCTAAACTATAAGCTTCTAGAATTCAAAATAATGCCAGGAACATGCCTTGATTCGAGTCGCTCGCTCTCAGCCTCCTCTGTGGTGGTTGTTTACCTTGTTTTTGTTTTGTTTTTTTAAACAAAGTTCTGTATGTCTGGGTGGGGGTGGGGAAGCCCTTGCATTCCAAAGTTTGATAACGGGCTCATTGCCACCACTTAGTGTGGGTGTTTAGCTTAGAACCATTTCCTCTGCTCTCTGGAAGCCATGGGCAGAGCTCAGTTCATAGTTGTTGGGAAATAAGTGCTTCATTTTTAGCTGTTCTGAGTTGATCCGCACCACTGCACCACAACTCAATATGAAAAAACTATTTAACTTATTTATTATCTTGTGAAAAGTANTACATCCAGCTTTATAAACCACCAGCTCTACTGTGACATTGAGTATAGAGACATGTAGCAATAATGGGGGAAATGGTCTCAGTGCCTTCATAGGGCCCGAACCTGCCTTAAATCTTCCTCAACCAAATAAGTATTTCATTAGTGCTTGAGAATTTGAATGTCGGATGGGTTCACCTGCACAAAAAGAAAAGATTTTTTTTTTTTACCACTTTGTTTTTTTTTTTACTATAGCTATGAAGTTAAGAGGCCATGCCTTAGTGCTGAAATGTTGGTGGTACATGAATATGCCTTGTTTAATGACAGTCCAAAAACTTTTTTCATTGTAAAGAGGCAGAAATGTCTCCGGCCTTCCTGGATGGCAGATGAATGAGCAGTTGTTTAGTTTGTATGTAGGTACAGTGGAGCACCGCGTGTGCACTCTGGACTACTTTGACAGAAGTAGGCTTTTGAATGTAACAAGATTAAGTCAACTTGAGTTGTAATATATTTTGGGGAATCAGTTCACTACAAAGTGACTGTAAACATTGTACTGTAAATGTTTCCTAGTTTCCCCCAATAAAATCTTTTGGAAAAAAAGCTCTTTAGTGGTTTGGGTTTTGGGGGGGGGGGTTGTTTTGTTTTAAACTAGGTCTACTGGCTTCCCGTGGCCTCTGCAAGTCTGGGAAGGGGTGTGTCGGGAGGTGGGGAGCTGGCGGGTCTGGAAAGCGCCTGCATCCACTTGTACCTGTTTGTTTTCTCGCGAGTCCTTTCAGCTGAAAGAAAGTAATTATTTGGCTGTCAAGGGCATTTGTTAGCTGTTCCCTTTGGTAATAAGATGCATCCCAGGGTTGGCTGACTGGCTGGTGGCTGGGCCTGGCGGGAGACCGCGAGGGGTGTGGCCGGCCTGTGAGTCACCCAGTGATCACGTGGATGCTCTGGCTGCTGAAGGTCCGATTTTTCTCTAGTATGCCTGACCTGGGCCTGTAGCCTGGACGGGGGAGGTCTGGGCCAGACATTGGGAGCTGGGCTAGGGTTTGGACTTTGGGAAGCTGGGGTATGTCCTTCAGCGAGGGAGGAAGGAAGATGAAGCCGGTTAAACTTCTATCTGGGTGATGTTTGTTTACACAGACAACTTCCTCTGGGAATGAGCACATTCAGGCTATTTATGCAAAAGGAAGGGGAGGTCAGAAAGCAAATCCATCCGGGTTTCTACCAACGGCAAACAAGCCGCCCTCAGTCTGCCTGCTTCCCAAAGCTTAGCAAGTAAAGTCATTTGTGCTTTGGGTTTTTTTGTTGTTGTTTTTTACCCTGCTCGTTTTAAAACAATCTTTTAAACTCAAAGGACAGTTAGGTTTTCCTACCCCACCCCCATACACAGTTCAGACACCTTTTCCAAAGAAGGCAAGAGTTTGGGCTCTATCAACCAACCAATCCTTGTCCCCCTCTGGTTGCCCCTGCCTTGGCCAGGGTCTCCTGTGACTCACAGCTGGGGGGTGGAGTGGGGGCCCAGTCTGAGGGATGCGCCAAGCTGGGCAGCTGTTTCCAGTTAAAGGAAGATGGAGTTGGTGTTCACTGGAGCAGACTTTTTTTTTTTTTTTTTTTTTTGCAGGGGGGTGGTGGTGGTGCTTCCTGCCAAACAGTTTCAAACTTGTCCCAGATGCTTGGCCTTGGGGGGTGGAGGGAGCCGGAGGCCAAGAAGGCCTGGGGCTGGGTGAAGCCCCTGCAGCTCCGTGGCCTCCAGGCCATAAAGAATGCAGCTCTGGGCGGAGGAAAGGGCCCCACAGTGGAGCTATTTAGGCAGGGCTTTAATTTCAAAGACCTTGCTTCCACTTCATTCTCAAATTATTTTTCTAAACAAGTACTTTTGATCAGCTGGAATGTTGGACTTCTCTTTGGGGTAAGCCACATTCATTTTTAAAAACTGCTCTGAAAGCCCACAGCTGGGGCTCTGGAGTTCTGTGTTTTAAATGTGTTGGCTGGAGGGGAGCTTGGAGAGGTAGGTGGCCATTCATTCACAGGTTTTCTCACCCACACATCAGTGGGGGCGCTGGGTCACTGTGCCTCAATCAACCATGTTTACTTGAATACCCTTAGGACAGTATCCTTGTAAATCCAGGATCTAGAAGTAAAACTTGGAAGGACTAGCTTACCACAGGCTACAGCGTGGAGCTAAAAGCAGGGAGGCCCGAGGCTTGATTTAGATGGGACTTACCCTGGGCCTTGGTGGGCCCAGATCCGAGGGAATCCAAGAAGCCCCCTACCCCCACTGCCTGCTGGGAGATTGTGGCAGGTATACACCACCTTATAAATCATTCTGGAAGGGGACCATGTAGAAATGCAGGGCTGCCCTTGCTGTCCGAATCTCCTGCTCTCCATGGAAAAAGCAGCACGCCAATTGAGAAGCTGTGAGAAGAGATGGAGGACTGAGCGAGCCTGGAAGGGCCTTGGTGCAGGAAAGACAGATGCTGGACAGGCTCTTGGAACTGCCAGGTCTGCTCCTGAGGAAGGGGCTCAGGAAAGCCCTGGGGTGGAGAGCCACCTGCAGATGCCACCTCTGTCCTCCAGCTTAGTTCGTGGTGACAAACGAAGGCGGAAATGACTCGCCCCCGGTGGTTTTTTAAAAACCGGAAGTTGGGTCTCTGCAGCCCTTTCAGGCTGACCAGCTGTTGGACTGAGGCCAGGCAAGCTCCTATCCACTGTTCCTTTGCCTGTTTGTTGACACAGAGTCTCTGTAACAGCCGATCCTCCTGCCTCAGCCTCCAGCTGAGCCGGGACTACAGGTGTGCCGCGCACGCCCAGCTCCGATCTCATTCCGCTGTTTATTATCACCACGGAGGCCCACACTGAGCATCAGACACCCAGGGACGGCAGCTTGTGGTCTGAGCTGCTAGCAAGCCAAAGGTGGAGGAAAGAGAAGGAAAGAGGAAGTTGAGGCCCGGCAGGAAGACAGCGAGAGGAGCCAGAAAGTGCAAGAGTGTTTGTGGGTGTGCTTGGCAGGGCATCTCTGAAGGAAGGTGTGTGTGGGTGCCATGTGGCACGGGAATTTGTATCTATAAGTTCTGGGTGTCCCTATGGTTGTCCAGGCGTTTATGGGTGTTCAGGGATCTGTGTCTCCGATGTGTGTAATGGATGCAGGAAGGGTTGGCGGGGATGTGTTTCTGGAAATCGTGTAGGGGGTTATGAATATGCATATGAATATGCAGAGTATAAGGGTGGTCTCTGGGTGAGGATGAGTGTGGGTGTGTCTTGTGATGTCCAGACTGCCTGTGGAGGGGTGTATGGATCTGTGAGTGACCGAGTGTGGATTTAGGTTTGTGCTATGTATGTAGGGTTGTAGGGTTTCAGAGGGGCGGGGTGGGGGTGGGGTGTCTGTGGCTGTTTCTGGTAGGGTATAGGTGTTATGATGTGGGGGCTGGGTGTGTGCAGGTGTGTGAATGTGAGTGTGTGTGTGTGTGTTGCTCTAGTGGGTGTGCCCTGCGGTGTGAGTGAATGTGGGTTTGGGCGTGTCTATATTTGTCCACAGCCATAGGAGCAGGCGTGCAGGCCTTCAGTGGCTGAGGAGGAAATGTTCAAGTTGGGTTAGCAGTGGTGTGGGGATGTGTCTTCACGGGTGAGGAGCAGGGGGAGGGGGTACTAACACCTACAAAGGAAAAGCAGCCTCCTTATCAAGCCTCTTTCAAGTTAAAAACTGCTTTCAAAACCCGGAAATAACTGCCAGGCTGCCTTCCGCTTCCTGCTGGGTGGGTGGTGACCACGGTCTCCAAGCCTGCAGGGACCCCAGAGCCACCTTCATTGCTGGGCACACCTGCCAAGGCTAAGCTTCACGGGGCCCTTGCTGTCTGCAGGGACATTTTTAGCAACAATTTATTCTCTAGGGGCTGAGGGAGGGGCCTTTTTATTTCCATCTGGGCAGAAATAGTTCCTGCCAGATATTCTTCACCCGGAGAGGTCGCCCCCAAAATAGAGGAAAGATGTAAGGACCCGGGACGGATGGGGAAGGAAACTCCTGAGATCATTGAAACCGAGTTTAAAATATTTCTCTAAAAATAAGCTTTGTTTTCTTTGTGGACCTGTCTGGCACGAGGGCCCTCCCTCCAGTCAGGGTGCTTCGCTGACCTGGGAAGCCAGGCGGAATTTTATTTTAAAAAAGCAAGTGTCTCCCAGCTGCGGCCTTGGAAAGTTCTCTGTTTTCCATTTATTAAACTCCTAGTTTCCGGCTAATTAAAATTATTTTCAAATAAAACTCTGTAACCCGGCAATATTTGATGAGACACAAGAATTCTCAGTGACCCTCCACAGGAGGCTGGCCAGCTGTGGCCAGCCCGCGTCCCCTCTACTGGGCTCAGGGCCTATTTTATCCAGAAGAGGAATGGGCCTGGACCATAAATTCCAGCAGCCATAGCAGGCCCCAGATGCAGCTCAGAATACTTTACTCTGTTGTTGGCTGCTGCTGGGCTGGTGCTGAACCCCAGGACCAGTGCTTAACCACCAAGCCACATCCCCAGCACTGAAGGCTCGGGGTAACTGGGAAGCTGCTGCCCTTCTCTCCCCCACCCCCCAGCCACCATCAGTACCACAAACACCATGGGCAGAGGGTCCATTTCAAGAGAGACACATAGGCTGGATCAGTTTTAATCCCAACACTCGGGAGGCAGAGACAGTCAAGTCTCTTGTCAATTTGAGACCAGCCTGGTCTGTATACAGGGATTCAGGGCATAGTGAGACCCTGTCTCTAAACAAGGCAGGGGGCGGTGCAGGTGCATTGCTAGTCATTCCCCCCTAGTCTCCCCGACCTAGAGACCCTTGAGACTTCAGGATCAGTATCTCAGGACTTGACACATACAGTACCTAGCAGAAATCCACAGCCACCTGTTGTGTTAATGGTTGAGAGATACAGCTGTGGGGTGCACACACTGAGGGTGAGGCAGAGCCTCCTGTGACTCACCAGCTGGCAGATCCCCCGTTGGGCACTCAACAGAGGGGCAGGGCCCTGTCCGTTGTCCCGCAGGTAGTTCACAGTGTCTGGTAAAGAGTAAGTGGATACCCGCTGCCTGTAGGGAGTGTACAAATGAGGGTTTCTCCTGGGAGCTTAAGCATCGGTACCTCATCCCTTTCTGTATCCATTGTATGGATATCTGACCATGTGTTTGCCAGTCACAAGACACGTGACAGCTATTTCATGGTCCTGTTAGGGGCAAACAGGTCCGGGTTTGTTGGTAATGTATGGTTTCAACTCTGTGGGGCATACACTGGTGAGGAGAATCCCATCCCAGGACCTTACCGTGTTTGATCAACCCCAGAGGCTCACACGTGCTAGGGCTTAAGCTCTACCCATGACTGAGCCACACCTCCAGGCTCACATACTCAAGGTAATATGGTTTGTTGTTTGTTTGGGCTGTTGGATGGTACTGAAGTCTAAGGTACAAGCATTTCCACCATCATGCTACATCCCTAGCCAAATTAGATATTTTATGAATTGTTTTATTGAGGCTGGTTTTCTTGACTAGCCTGGAACTCACTCCAGCTGGTCTTGAGAGGTAGCGGGTGGAAGATCTGGAATTGAAGGGCATCTTTAGCTGTATAGCAAGTTCAAGGCCAGATTGGGTTCTGAGAGACAATGCCTTGAAAAATCAAGAGAAAAGCCATGTGTGCCTACTGTAATCTCTGCACTCAGGAAGATAAGGCAGGAGGAAGGACATGAGTTCAAGCTTGAGCTCGGCTATAAACTGAGTCTCAGGACAAACAAGACTCAGTCTAAGGAAGGAGGAGGGAAGGAGGAAGGAATGATCTCTGCACTGTTAAGTGTGGTACCTTGCGCTCACCTCTGGAAGGCAGAGGCAGGACCATCAGATATTTAAGGCCATCCTTAGCTACATAGTGAATTTGAGGCTAGCCTTGGGTACATGAGACCCTGTCTTGGGGGAAAAAAAAAGAAACACCTTAAATATCGATTGATGAGTTCCAATTTCAGAGAATGTAACCCTGTCTTGGAGCCCCCATGGACACTTGATACACACATGGTGCACATATATACATGCAAGCAAAAGACTCATACACATAATATTAAATAATAATTGTAGTAATCTTAATTTTGTTTTTAAATTATGGCATACTAAATCTGGCATGGTGGAAGACAACTTTAATCCCAGCACTTGGGAAGCAGAAGCAGGCAGAGTTCTGAGTTTAAGGCTAGCCTGGTCTACAGAGGGAGTTCCAGACCAACCAGGGCTACAAAGTGAGATTTTTTTTTTGAGACTTTTTTTTTTTTCTTTTTTTGCAGGATGTAAAAAGAAAGGCAGTAACAGTAGGAAGGCCGCGGGGAACAATTGCTTCCCATCTCCAGCGCAGAAAAAACCACACTTCTAAGCCAGGTGTGGCATAAGTTAGTAGTATGGTGAGTTTGAGGCCAGCATAGTGAGACCATGCTCAGAGAACCAAAACTAATCGGGCACTGTGGCTCACACCTGTAATCCCGTCACTGGGGGCAGGGGGGGGGTGGGGGTGGGGGTGGATTGTTGTGAATTTGAGACCAGCCTGGACAACAGCAAACATCCCAAAACAAAATAATTAACTAGTTAATTTACAAACAAAGCCAAGGCTGGAGAGAGGCTCAGTTGTCAAGAGCACTGGCTGCTCTTCCAGAGGACTAGGACTCCACTCCCAGCACCCACATGACAGCTCACAACTGTCTGTATGTAATTCTCCAGGTCTGGGGAGCCCAGCACCGTCTTGTGGCTTCCAAGGGCACTGTATACTTGTGGTACACAGACACACATGGAGATAAGCACTCGCATGTAAAATAATAAAAATTTAGAAAGCAAAAACATAAATTGCCCTCAATTTTCTGCCCGAATATGAACTACCTTTGAGGGCCTCCTTTGGACCTGTCGTTCCAGAGCACAGGATGCCATTGCAAGTGGGAACAGAACAGCTGGGACTCCCAGCCGCCAGGGAGAAGGGCCCCAGGTGCTGCCCGTGATGGCTTGGGTGACTGGAGCAGCCTGTTTGCACCTCAGTTTCTCCAGTTGTGCTAATCCTTAGTTGCTCTCAGGGCTAATGAATAGGTGCTTAGAGATGCTGTGTCTGGGAGCCTAGAGGACCAGCCAGCTGCTATTGGTAACACTGATGTGTCAGCTCTGGTCCCCACCCCCACATCAAGCCTGTTTCCAAGGAAGGCCTTGGAAATTCTAATGGCACCCTCTATACCGAAACCCAGGCCTAAACTCAGGCTTTGCATATGTTAATAACGCTCTTCCTAAGGACCTTAACTGGGGCTGGGTCACTATTCTCATTTCAAAGATGAGGAAATGCTCCCAGAAGCTGTGGAGGTCACAGGGAGAAGGACGACATCTCCGTTATCTCCGGGAATCCCTGCTTTGTCCCCACAGAGTCAGCTGACTCTTCCACTGGTCTTTGCCCATCTTCCCAGAAGACCATCCTCCCTGGGTGCCGTTCCAAGGTGCACTGTGCCAGGCTTCACTAAACATTCTGCTGTGTTGAAAAAGGGTCTTCTATAGCCCAGGCTGCCCTTGAATTCCCGTTTGTGGCCAGAGATAACCTTGAATCCCAGGTCCTTGTCCATCCCTCTGGTTGATAAGCTCTTGAGTGCTTCCTAGGTGGGGTTTGTTTGTTTGTTTGTTTGTTTGTTTGGGTTTGGGGGGTTGTTTGGTTTTTGTTTTTTTGAGTCGGGTCTCACTGTGTAACCTTGTTGCCTGGAACTTGCTAGGTAGGCCAGGCTGGCCCCCAGCTCAAAGAGCTCCACCTGGAATTAGAGATACAGGCCACTACACCTGGCAGAAAGTTCACTGTCAGACAAGTCTTCCACATACATGTATTTTACCATTTATTAAAGACAAATTTACATGCCATAGGTGTGTTTGTTTTATATAAAGAAGTAAATGCTGTCTGAGTAGTTGATTCTGCTGGACGCAGGCACTGAAGATGTTTTTCCAGAGTTGATGGATATTTGGGATTTATAATCATTAATTCTGAGAGCAGCACTTGCCATATGTCGATGGCAAGAAATGACAGAAATACATTCTGGGCATTTCAGAAATTTTGGGAATTCTGTCCAAATTCTATTCCAGAATGAATGTAATTTTTTTTTTCTCCCTGAAACTCAGCAACTCAAGACAGCAATTTTACACTTTTTATTCTTTGAACGTGTCACACAATGTATGCAATGTACCTCGGCCCTCTCCATCACTCACTCCGCCCCCAGTGTCCCCAGGATCTCCACATCATCACATCTCCCTTCGGACTAGTTCCTATGTGTTCTGTCCAGGGAGCGCTGGGGGAGGGGTCGCTGAGGGTAACCAGGGGTCGCTGGTGGGGCACAGCTCACACTACCGCAGACATGACAACCCCTCAGCTGCTGCGGGGCGGGGGTCGGCCTCCCCAGTGCTGTGGAGAGGCCTTGATGTTCACAGAGCTGCAACTCACACATCACCGCACTGCTCCCTGTCCCCAACTCACACATCACCGTACTGCTCCTGCCCCCTGTAACTTCCAATCAGTCCCTGAGCCTGTTTCCTCCCGCTGACCAAGGGGTACGCAGGCCCAATGGCACCAAGTGCCCTCGAGGTCAAAATAGGATTCCAAAAGTGATGCCTTTAGCCAAGTTCCTCCCTCAGCATCCCAGCTGTGGAGCTCAGTGGTTAGTGGCCCAGCCCACCTGGGGCGGGTCCAGCCCCATTCCTGACCCGAGTGAGAGTCTCCCTCTCTTTTCCAACCAAGCAGACAGCTATTGTGTTTTGGGTTTCTAACTGTATATCAGAGCCTGTGCTGGATGGGGTTTATTGTCAACGTAACACAAGTTAAAGTCGGCTGAGAGAAGAGAACCTCAATTAAGAAAAAGCCTCAAAGCAGGTGGCAGTGGAGCCCGCCTTTAATCCCAGCACTCGGGAGGCAGAGGCAGGTACATCTCTGTGAGTTCAAGCCTAGCCTGGTCTACAGAGTGAGTTCCAGAAAAGCCATGGCTACACAGAGAAACTCTGTGTCAAAAACCAAAGTGGGGGATGGGGGGAGGGACAGACAAAAGAAAAGAAGAGAAAAAAAAGAGAGAAAGAGAGAGAGAAAATGCCTCCATAAGATTAAACTGTTGGCAGCCTGTAAGGCATTTTCTTAATTAGTAATTTATGAGGGAGGGCCCAGCCCACTGTGGGTGGTGCCATCCCTAGGCTGGTGATCCTGGGTCCTATAAGAAAGCAGGCTGAGCAGGCCATAGGGAGCACCCTTCCATCACCTCCTGCCTTCAGGTTCCTGCCCTGTTTTGAGTTCCTGTCCTGGCTTCCATCCAAGATGAACTGGCAATATGGAAGTGTAAGCCAAATACACCCTTTCTTTCCTAACTTGCTTTGGTCATGTGGTCATGGTGTTTCCTCACAGCAACGGACCCCTGACTAAGACGAGGTGGGGGGGTGGGGGTGGGGGGCTTTCCCAAAAGGTTCAGGAAAAGAACCAGCCTACAAAAACTGGGACACAATCGCTGGGTTGGGGGTTGTTTGTTTTATTCTTGTTTTCCCACATCCAACTTGAGAGGGGTCAGGAAGGACCTGTGTTATGTACCCCAAATTTTTATGCGCGGTCACTTAAATGTTTATTTTTTTATTTTTTTTCAAGTTACATTTTTGCACACACTCACACACAAGCACTTTCTTGCACACATGACCATGCATGTGTGTCAGAGGCTTGACACCACGCACCTCCCGTGCTGAGCTTCCTTAAGTTAACTATGGTTAAACAAATTGTGGGGTGAGCTGGTGCCCACCTGTAATCCCTGGCAGAGGCAGGAGATTAGCAGGTCACTGCCAGCCCAGCTGCCCGAAATTCAACCAATCAAGGTAAAGGCTGAGGTCAGAGGCAGAGAGAGAGAGAGAGAGAGAGCGCGAGCTTGCCTGCCCGCCTGAGGCCCTGAATTCAACAGCAGCACTGCAAACAGGAAGAAATAAACTAAGTGCAAATAGTAACCTGTCACCCTGGCCCTGGACAACTGTCCTTTGTCACAGCATGCCCTGGGACACAACCACAAAGCCTTCGCTGATTCTCGTGCTGTGCCGGAGCCAAGAGAATCTACACAAACACTTCCTCAGCCCAGAGACCCTGCTGTCAGGGAAGAGGCCAGCCTGAGCTGTACCCGGCAGCCCACGTGTGTGACTCCTGTAGCCTCCAGCTTTTCTACCAGGCCTCTTGGTTCCCAGAACTCTGAGACCTAAGTATTTGTAACTAAATGCCTAAGCCATAAGCCTTTGACTCCTTTCTAACTAGCTTGAAACTTCTATAACTCGTTCATTCTAGTGTGTGTCTGCCACATGGCTAGTTCCCTCTCCTCGGTTTCATGTTTCCAACTTCCTCAGAGTCTGGACTGAATTTCCCTCTCTTGACTCTTTCCCGGATGTCCCTCCTCCTATTTCCTGCCCCATCTAATACGCCATCAGCTTTTTATTGGCAAGTGATGCCTCCACGTGGTACATGAGAGATTCTCTCCAGACACCCATCTCTGCTTGCACCCTCCAAGGTCCCTGGAGCTCTCCTTTGTTTTTTACCCCACCCCCTCTCTGCCCCTACTGCCTCTGAAGAGCAGGCCTCCCTGTGCTGGCCTGGGCTGAGGCAGAGCCAGGACCCAGTGTTCTTCAGGAGTAGGATATAGAAAGGAGAAGCTGATCCCTGGCACTGTCTGAAAAGCTTCTGGTCTCCATAGCTCAAACCTAAGCTTCCAACACACCCAGTGAGGCTCTGCTGCTTACGAGCCTCTCTCTTGGCTGACCATGCCACCCAGGGACCTACTCGGCCCTCTGGGCCTCTTCTGGGATGTATTCCTGGGGCCCCTCCCTTTCCTTCAATTCTGCCTGGTTAGACCTCAACAGAACCAAGCTTCTAAAGTCATTCCGATGGCCTGCCCTGACCCTCTGGGGAGGCCTTTCTATCACAGAGTGGCCGCTTATGGCTTATGTGTTTCTCCAGCCTGTGAGCTCCTCCTGAACAACCTGCCTTCTTGCCACCCCAGGATGGCTCCTAGTGGCCTTCCATGAACATCACATGATAACACTGACCCCAATCTGAGGCTGCCTCAGGACCACAGAGGGGAAGATACTTGCCCAAAGTGTCTCAACTCAGGGATGGTGAGGCCCTCTGTCCGCCACCCACAGACACACAGAGAGAGGGCAGAGAGCCTAGCTCTTCACAAGAGGGAAAGATAGAATTTTTGTTTTGCTCTCTTCATGACTAATCCTCAGAAGAGAGTCAAAACAGCAAACACTGAGTTCAATACACACAGAGCTCTCTACGCCAGGGCTTAGTCCCTCTGAGCTCAGCAAAGGCAGCCCTTTGGTAGTCATGGTATGTGAGGTAGCTATGTTGCCACTTTCTTTAAAAGAAAGTTTATTATTTTTAAATATGTGTACACGCTTGTGTGCAAGCATGTGTGTGTGTGTGTGTGTGTGTGCACGCGCACGTGTGTTGGGGGGGATGTGCACATGAGTGCAGGTGCCTTGGAGGCCAGAAGAGGGCATTGGATCCCCTGGAGCTGGAGTTACAGGCATTTATAACACACACACACACACACACACACACACACACACACACACCGTTATTGAATGCTAGAAACTGAGCTCTGGTCCTCTGGGAGAGCAGGAAGTCCTCTGCTAAATCTTCCCACCACCACCTCATGTTTTACACACACACAAGACAGAGGGGGGTAGAGAATTTGAGGGAGAATTCTGTCCCTCTCTCTCCACACCCGCTGTCGGCCTCCCCTCTCTGCCGCACCACGTCTTGGATCATGACGCTGGAGATGGATACTCTCTGGCCTCTCCTCCAGTGCTTTCTCTTTATAAGTGGTACCGCTTGAGCCGCTGTACCTCAGGCCCTAGGCAAGCACTTAGGAATCACACAAGCCCGAGCAGTGCTAGGCCCGGTCTCAAGATCCTGCTGCTGAAGCCATGAAGCAAAGCGCAGAAGCGCATGCGCATTCAAAAGCTCAAGACAAGGCCCGCACCTGTAATCTCAGCGCTCCAAAGGCAGCGGCAAGGGTATCAGAAGTTCATATTCACCAGCCTGGACTTTAAAAGACCATGTCTCAAAACAAAACAAAAACAAAAAACCGCTGTTATAGCAGTTTCCTAAAAGAACCCATGCCCCCCCTCGACCCTCCCCCTTCATGTCCCTCCCCTTTTATCTCCCTCTTGGTCTGGAGTCCACAGGACAAGGTCTCTACCCTGGGGTCTGTTTGCTCTTCCTCTCTACCTTGGGAGCATCTCTCTTGCTGGCTTGAGGCTCCTGGAGCCTAGAGGGACAAAGACTGGGAAGACACCTCCCAGATCTTTGAGGGAGGCCCTGC
The DNA here is from genome assembly GCA_902729485.2 of Mus minutoides. Taxonomy (NCBI): domain Eukaryota; kingdom Metazoa; phylum Chordata; class Mammalia; order Rodentia; family Muridae; genus Mus; species Mus minutoides. Next base: position 34,904 of record CACVCL010028521.1, read on the forward strand.
CAGTATGCTGCCTCTGTGTGTGTGTGTGTAGTCAGGTGTCTGAGCACAGCAAATGTGGTGGCCTGTGGGAAGGTGCACGCTTTAGGAGCGGTTGTGTCCAGCATTACATAATGCCAGAGCGCCCTGGGGCCACCCAACCACAGTGGTGTAACCAGCAGGCACCTAGGGAGGGAAGGGACAAACAATGCACAGTTCTTTCTCTCTCATCTGCCCTCGTCGTCCGTCGGGACCTGTCGGTCCGAGGAGGACAGGACAAAGGTGGCGGGTTCGGGGACCACGGACCGGACACGTAAGACCAGGTCGTTCACAGTCTCTTTTACGAAGTAAAGACCCAAACTAATGTCTCTGACCGGATTCCCGATCCTAGTCACACAACGGAAGAGGACCAGCCGACACCGAGGACGTAGGGGTGTCTAGTCCTCCCTTTAAAACCTCTGGGGCTCCCTGTCCCCAGCGTGGGAGCTAGCCACCTCACTGACCTGCAGGAAGCAGTGGGGACCTCCTAACTTACCCATTTGCACCTGTGATCTCCTAGCCTATTCACCCCATCTCTCCCAAACACACAGGAGGCTCCTCCTCCCTGCTCACACCGCCCCAGCCTTCCAGCCCATGCACCTTACACCTGAGGCCTCCCCTTGCAGAAACCTGTGCTGCAGGTAGGCTGCAACCCTGGAAACACATAGACTGCCCACTCCACCTGCATCCTGAACTCCTTGGGCACATCTGGAAGCCCAGCTAGGCATCTGACCTTGCACAATAGTCCCTTGTTCTCCAGCTGTGCATTTTAATAATAGTGGCTATCATAATATGACTTATAATAATGGCCATGTTCTGCCAAACCCAGCCCCTGGAAGTGTCCTCATTAGGTATGCTGTCTTCACACCAACCTTACCAATGCACTTCCTGCTGTTATACGAAAGCTCCCCGTGGAGAGGGGTTAAATGTTTGATGGTTACATGGCCATGGTTGTGCAAGTGACTAGCAGCTCCGGTGGGTAACCCAGCCTGGTGTCCTCACACCTACAGACTTATGAAGGCAGGAAATCCTTCCCACAGGCCTGCCTTCCCTGACAGAGGCCCACCTGTTTTGCCTGTATATTCTTAGAGGCTGTGGCTAACTCTGTGACTAGTAAGTAGGTAGCTGGTAGCTTTGACCTACTACTAATTGGTCAAATAAATTGTCAGAATTGACCGAGATCTTTCATTCGCAAGAGTGATAAAGTGGTGGTGTGGCTCAATGGGTAGAACACTTGCCTGCCATGCACAGGGCCCTGGTTTGGACTGATGTGCACGGGAATAGGGGATGGAAGACAGGATGGGACACATCTGAATGGCATGTGGAGAGCAGTGATGAGTGCCAACACTATCTCACTTCAAGCAGCTCACGAGGGTCTCTGAGACCCTTTCCTCAAGCACAAAGTGAGACTAGCCAGCTAGCCAGTACGCTCCCTCACAAAGTTTCCGAGAGGGTTACAGGTACTGTTGTACGTGGTGACCCCCAACCATAAAATTACTTCATTGCTATTCCACAACAGTAATTTTGCTACTGGCATGAATAATAGTATAAATATCTGCTATGCAGGATACGTGATATGCCAATCCCCAAAGGGGTCCCGGTCCATGGGTTGAGAATCCCGGCTCTAGGCACTGCTGTGAATACCCAGCCAGGGTGTCTCACCCATCAGCCTGCTCTGGAAAAGCCTGGAAGCCACAGGACACTCCTGGACGCTCTTCCATGCAGCCTCTCAGCTCCCCTCCTGCCCTGCACAGGACTTAGCCTGCGCCACTTAGGCCCTGTCTCTGACATCTTGTCTAAGCGGCTCATGGTTGGTCAATCCTGTTTCTGCATCTGGCATCCAAGTCAAACCCTGCCCCCGCCCTACCCACCTCCTGGTACCCCTACCCCTGGCCCTACCCACCTCCTGATACCCCTGCCTCTGGCCCTACCCACTTCCTAGTACCCCTGGCCCTGGCCCTACCCACCTCCCAGTACCCCTGGCCCTGGCCCTACCCATCTCCCGGTACCCCTGGCCCTGGTNCAGCAGGCAGCCCTGGACAGCCAGGCTCCTCCTGTCCTGTTTCCACCGCCCAAGCCCCTGGTGCCTGGCCTGTGCATTCTGGTCCAGCAAGTGTCAGAGAAAATGCTTCATTTCTGGGTTTGATTACAGAGACTGGCCTAAGGGCTAGGATCAGTGTGTTGCCTTCTCCTGGTCGGCTGTGGCTCCTGCATCCCCACAGCAGTCCTCCCTTTAAAACCTCTGGGGCTCCCTGTCCCCAGCGTGGGAGCTAGCCACCTCACTGACCTGCAGGAAGCAGTGGGGACCTCCTAACTTACCCATTTGCACCTGTGATCTCCTAGCCTATTCACCCCATCTCTCCCAAACACACAGGAGGCTCCTCCTCCCTGCTCACACCGCCCCAGCCTTCCAGCCCATGCACCTTACACCTGAGGCCTCCCCTTGCAGAAACCTGTGCTGCAGGTAGGCTGCAACCCTGGAAACACATAGACTGCCCACTCCACCTGCATCCTGAACTCCTTGGGCACATCTGGAAGCCCAGCTAGGCATCTGACCTTGCACAATAGTCCCTTGTTTTCCAGCTGTGCATTTTAATAATAGTGGCTGTCATAATGTGACTTATAATAATGGCCATGCTCCACCAAACCCAGCCCCTGGAAGTGTCCTCATTAGGTATGCTGTCTTCACACCAACCTTACCAATGCACTTCCTGCTGTTATACGAAAGCTCCCTGTGGAGAGGGGTTAAATGTTTGATGGTTACATGGCCATGGTTGTGCAAGTGACTAGCAGCTCCAGTGGGTAACCCAGCCTGGTGTCCTCACACCTACAGACTTATGAAGGCAGGAAATCCTTCCCACAGGCCTGCCTTCCCTGACAGAGGCCCACCTGTTTTGCCTGTATATTCTTAGAGGCTGTGGCTAACTCTGTGACTAGTAAGTAGGTAGCTGGTAGCTTTGACCTACTACTAATTGGTCAAATAAATTGTCAGAATTGACCGAGATCTTTCATTCGCAAGAGTGATAAAGTGGTGGTGTGACTCAGTGGGTAGAACACTTGCCTACCATGCACAGGTCCCTGGTTTGGACTGATGTGCACGGGAATAGGGGATGGAAGACAGGATGGGACACATCTGAATGGCATGTGGAGAGCAGTGATGAGTGCCAACACTATCTCACTTCAAGCAGCTCACGAGGGTCTCTGAGACCCTTTCCTCAAGCGCAAAATGAGACTAGCCAGCTAGCTAGTACGCTCCCTCACAAAGTTTCTGAGAGGGTTACAGGTACTGTTGTAGGTGGTGACCCCCAACCATAAAATTACTTCATTGCTATTCCACAACAGTAATTTTGCTACTGGCATGAATAATAGTATAAATATCTGCTATGCAGGATACGTGATATGCCAATCCCCAAAGGGGTCCCGGCCCATGGGTTGAGAATCCCGGCTCTAGGCGCTGCTGTGAATACCCAGCCAGGGTGTCTCACCCATCAGCCTGCTCTGGAAAAGCCTGGAAGCCACAGGACGCTCCTGGACGCTCTTCCATGCAGCCTCTCAGCTCCCCTCCTGCCCTGCACAGGACTTAGCCTGCGCCACTTAGGCCCTGTCTCTGACATCTTGTCTAAGCAGCTCATGGTTGGTCAATCCTGTTTCTGCATCTGGCATCCAAGTCAAACCCTGCCCCCGCCCTACCCACCTCCTGGTACCCCTACCCCTGGCCCTACCCACCTCCTGATACCCCTGCCTCTGGCCCTACCCACTTCCTAGTACCCCTGGCCCTGCCCCTACCCACCTCCCAGTACCCCTGGCCCTGGCCCTACCCATCTCCCGGTACCCCTGGCCCTGCCCCTACCCACTCCCTGGTACCCCTGGCCCTGGCCCTACCCACTTCCTGGTACCCCTTCCCTACACACCTCCTGGTACCTGTCTCTGGCCCTACCCACCTCCTGGTACCCCTGCCCTACCCACCTCCTGGTACCCCTGTCCCTGGCCCTACCCATCTCCTGGTACCCCCTGGCCCTGGCCCTACCCACCTCCTGGTACCCCCTGGCCCTGGCCCTACCCACCTCCTGGTACCCCTGGCCCTGGCCCTACCCACCTCCTGGTACCCCTGTCTCTGGCCCTACCCACCTCCTGGTACCTTGCCCTACCCATCTCCTGGTACCCTACCCTACCCACCTCCTGGTACCCCTGGCCCCTCACTTCTTCTTCTGTCTCTCACTCTCCTTCCAAGGCCTTCATCCCTAACACATGTCATACTTCAGCTATTTGTCTTTTAAGTCTGTTTCCACTAAAATGTCAGCTGCAGAGGAGGAGACCTATGCCCAGGAGTGAGATCTCTTTTACTGTGTCCCAAGTGCTTCATTTGCCAAAGATGGGGATGGATGTAGTCCTTTCCAGGGTGGGCTGATGTAGGTAAGATGCCTTGGCTGGGTATTTGCAACAGTGCCCAGAGCAGTGGTTCTCAACCTGTGGGTCGGGACCCCTCTAAGGGGTGGTGTATCTGATAGACTGCCTAGCGGTGCCAGAGCTTGCTACGTGCTACACAAGTGCTCTACCCACTGAGATTCACCCACAGCCCCTCCAAATTCTTTGACTAGCCTGGTGTAAAGTAGATGTTGAACAAGCCGCTGAAGGACTGATTGCCACATCTCCACCCATCCACGGTTGGATTCCGTTCAGCTGTTTTCACTTCCTCCCACTCGTGTCTCTGACAGACAGCAGCAACCTCTTGGTGCTGTCGCCTGAGCCATGCCGCCTCTTGCAGGAAGGCTTCAGGGATTACACCTGCCATGGACTAGCCTCCCCTCTCTGACCTCATCACTAGGCAGATGGTACCCAGATCCTACCTTCTCCTCTTCTTAAATCTCAGGACAAATCTCAGAGGTACCGAGCAGGTCAGCCATGAAGACCAGTCCATCCTCTAGGAAGTCAGGATCCTTGTTTCCCACCAGCTTGCCCCAAGGGCAAAAGATGAGGCCTTGTTTTTCTCTAAAACTCGAAGTCTTCAGCCTATCCTGTGGCAAGGCATTGTGGGAGTGAAGTAGGAGATGACACCTTGTAGTTCGGATGGCCTTCTTGGCCCCGGAAGTTGTATTCTGATTCCCAAGACCTGCAGCAAAGACTCCACCCTGGCGCCTTTAAGAGAGCCACAGGCAGCCTGGTTGGTGGCAGTGGCAGTGGTGACACAGATCTTTAATCCCAGCACTCTGGAGGCAGAGGCAGGAGGATCTACAGAGCTGTCCTAGTCTACAGCTCAAGTTCCATGATGGCCAGGGCTACACAGAGAAACCCTGTCTCAGAAAGCCAAAAAAATAAAAATAAAAAACCAAGGGCCAGAGGTTCCCAGTACCCTTGACCTTGAGCTCCTTCCGGAACAGGCTTTAGCAAAGTTGTCACCGAGTAGGCTGAGGTTATTAGAGAAGAGAGGGAAGGAGAAAGATCAATGGACTCCCAAACCAGGGAGAGCTGGAAAGTGACAAGGACTTAGGGGACCCCTGTGATCCCTCTGGACACTGCATCTGGAAAGGAGAGCTCAGGCAGAAGCAGAGGAAGCATCTTCCAGGGCTGGGAGGTCCTGGGGACCCACAGCCACACTGTCTTCATCCCTTTGTTCCCCTGGGATGGCTAGGCCTACAGTCACACTACTAGAATGGCTAACCTCCTATAGCAGGAGTCTGTCATGCAAAGTATAGAGTATGCCTTGTTGGCACACAGTATTATTCAATAATGTAGGGGCCTTCCCCAGTCTTCACGGGGCTAGCTACACCCCCACAAACCTTACTGACACTTCTCACCTGCAGTTGGACTCCACAGAACTCCTCCTGGCCCCAGGCTCTGTGGCAAAGGAAGTCTAGGAAAAGCTATGAGCTCCTACTCTGCCCAGTGTGTTGGGGGGGGGGGGTGTTTGGAGGGATATGGGGGTACCTGTACATGCCTTGTTCTAAGTCATGTCTCTGTCCCCTCTCCCCTGGACACGTTTGTATGTTCCTGCCTTCCCAGGACTACCCACCCAACGTTCTCGAATGTAGCTGTGAATCCTGAGGACTGCTTGGCTTCCAGCCTGGTTTCCCAGTGACAAGCTGTGTCCTTAGGTAAGTTCCACTGTCCCCCTCTACCCTGTCCCCTCAGCTTTCATTCCCCACCTGCCTTCTCCGGCCCCTGGAGACAGGTGTACAGATTTCATCTCATCAAACAGCCGGGTCAGTTCCAGAAAGGTTTAGCATCCCATTCATAGTTTAATTTTGTTTGAAATCTCATGGCTTGCCCCAAGCTACAGAGGTGGAACCAGAATCCAGTAAGACAAGATTGTCCCCCAAGGCCTCTGGGCCTCTGGGCCTTGGGGCCTTTCTGCAGGCCTTGGCTTTAATTGTGCTCAGATTTCTGGGCTCTGAGGTGGGCCAACCAGATTCTGGCCCGGATGTGTCTGAGGATGCTTAGCAAAGAGGTTAAGTGGACATTTAAAATATTCTCTTAGGTCACTCGACAGAGGCCTGTTTTGCAGGGGCCCAGCCGCCATAGCCAGGCTGTGAAGTGGATTCCAGTTGATGAGGGAATAGGCGGGGTGTCTGGGCTGAGTAGAGAGTGTCTAGGCCTCTAATGAAGAATGAAGAATGAAAGAAAAGGAGCATGTTCCTGCGGGGCTTTGATGCTCTGTGCTAGGAGACATGCATCTAACAGACACGCACGCACGTGCTGGTTTGCTGCAGAGCGAGCGCATGGACGCTTTGCCAGCAGGCTACCCTAAACTCCGCTAACTGGTCCCCTTCGCAGCGAGGCTGGCCAGGCAGGAGGGGGCTACTTCCTTTGACTCAAAACCTTTCTCTTCTGTTTGACTGTGTTACTGCGTGCGTGTGTATTCTTACTGTCTTTAAACGTCAACAGATGCTATCTGAGCTGTTCTGTTCTTTCTCTGTAGTCAGAAAGGAAGCAGGAACTGAGAGTTGGTAAGGAGTGAGTGTGATTTTTTTTTTTTTTTTTTTTTTTTGGTCAGATCTTGCTCTGAGGACAGGGAGAGTCCGCCTGTGGTCGAAAGACTGGAGGGCCCTGGATGGGGCTTGGGGGAGCTAGCAAGTTGGGGACACAGCTCCACCTAGATGATGCTTAGTCATGTCAGGGATGGCCTCCAAGGGACTCAGGACAGACCTTAGGCTCCGAGATCCACTCCCAGGTGTGACCTATGTCTCCTTTACTATGGAGAAAGAGCCAGGCGCCAGGTCTGCCTGTTTTTAAAGGAAAACAAAACAAACAAACAAACAAAAAGATGCCACCACAGCCATCCCACACCAATTAGAATGGCCCAAATCCAGAATGCAGTCACATCAATGCTGGCCAGGATACAAGGACCTCTCATCCATTGCTGGTGGGACAGTTACTTTGGGAAGAAGGTTGTCAGTTCTTTATATACAAGGAAATTTGGTCTTACAGTGTTCTTTGGCATTGAATGGGGGAATAGAGCCATTGCCAAACCCGACACAAGTGTCTCAGCTGCCTTATCCTTATTTTCCAGAACTCAGAAACAGAAAAGATGTTCTTCAAGGCTCTACATAACCCCTGGCTCCACATAACCCAAGGCTCCACATAACCCATGGCACATCCATCAAAGGAATATTGCTCAACCATCAAGTTGAAAGAAGAAGCTCCGCGTGTATTTGCTAGATTTATTATTTTACATATATGAGTATTTTGCTTGCACATACATAAGTATACCACATGTGTGCCTGGGCCCTTTGGAGTTCAGAAGATCTGGGACTGGAGTTACAGATGCTTGTGAGCTGATGTGTCCGTGGCTGGGAATAGAACCTGGGTCCCCCTAGAAGAGCAAAAGTCTCCTTTAACCACTGAGCCACCTCTCCAGCCCTAGCTTCGTGTATACGGATGAGTGAAAGAAATCCACTTGAAAAAGGCTACATCTCTGTACTGACTGCATGGCATTCTGGGAAAGGGCCCTGGAGATAATCAGCTCTCAGCTGCTGCCTGAAGGCAGAGGCAGGGACAAGCAGGTGAGTCCAGAGGGCTTTTAGGGGAGGAAACTGTTCTGCATGATGGTACCATAAAGACCTCGGAATATATCAGTTAGCAGCGAGCCCCAGTGTAAATTATGGACTCAGAGCCACAGTTTGTCAGTGTGGTCTCATGCTTGTAACCTGTGAGTCGCTCTGGAGTGATGCTGGCCATTCTCCCTTAGGGCCCTTCTGGTCCCTGTCACCAGAGGAACTGGATTTGGGAATGGCTACTGGAGAGAGTTGAGGAAGTGAGAGAGACTCTGGGGGTGCTCCCAGCACTGGGGCAGGAGAGCAGGGCCTGTCTTGGTCCCTCCTGTCTCCCACAGTTTCCTAGAGGAGGTTCAAAGATCCTCAACCGTTGGCCCCCTTCTCCTCAGCTTCCTGTTTGGCTTCCAGAGAGACAGTTTGGCCGTTTCTGCAGCTGAGCCAAGCCAGTTGGCCTGGTGTGTGTGGGGGGCACTCAAGGGGGAGTGGGTTGGGAGAGGGGGGTGCTGTCAGCTTGGCAAGCAGGGAAACAAACTGTGAGTACTCAAATCCTCAGACCTGCAGCCTTTGAGTGGTCGGCCCTGGCTTCCTGAAGGCTGTATCTAAGCCAAGCAGCTGAGGCCTGGGACCTCATCACCTCCCTCTGTGGGCAGGCTCTCCTCCTGGCCACTTAACCCGCCCAGCCCCAGCTTCCCAGGTGCCTGGGTTCACAAAGGCCAGCCCTGAGCGCACACTTCCTTCCACCCCACCCACCGGCCCTCACCTTCTACTTCCTTCAGCCTTGATGCCCCCTTCCCACTCAGAGATTAGACCCCAGGCTCGCTGGTCAAGGACAGCACTGCTTACCCTGAGGAAGCCCTGAGCTGAGGTGGAAGACGGAGTCTTGGTGCTAAGTACCTACATCAGGGAACATGTGGGAGAGAGTACTCAGGCATCAGGAAGAAATGTCCTATGGTCAGAATTTCGAGGCTGAATAGAGTTACTTGGAAAAGAGGGTAGGGGTATTTCAATAACAATGCCCACAAGGGGGTGAGCACCAGGCATGAAGTTAAAGAAGCAACTGGGAGAAGATGCTTTAAACCCAGTTAGGACAGCATCTGCCCATTCCAACCTGACACCAGTCCTCAGGAGATTCAGGGGTCCTGCAGACTAAGGCTGTGGTCCCTGGGATTTATAGTCCCAGCAAGTCTGGCCCTCCTTGCTAACCTATATAGTCAACCTCTAAAGGTGAGACTCTAAGGGAGACAGATGTCATTGTCCTACCTCTAGATTGGGAGTGGGGAGAGAAACATTCACATGGCCCCTAGAGACATAGCTCTTGCCCTGGAGAATAAACAAATGGCAGGCTCTGCTTCTCAGACTCCAGACTCTGGAGCCACGGAGGCTGAGGCAGGCAGGCGGCTGCAGCCAGGAGCACACGGCTCGGAAACACTAGGTGTGCCTAGCAAGATGGTGCCTTGCAAGGTGGAGAGGTACCCTGTGCTCAGAGGCATGTCGAAGAGAGACACTTCACTTGGGGTTACACAAAGGGGTGCCTTGAGATGAGCACCCTGCAGGTGACAGTGGATACAGAGGGACCCAGTTTCTGTTTCTCCAGCCCCAGCATAGCCATATGACCTCCTCCTTCTGAGGCCCCACAGTAGTCCTGCTGGCCTGGTGATGAAGACCTTCCAGGACTAGCACTTGGCCTCGATCTGGGGCTTTCTAGCAGAAGCCCTATTTCCTAAGAAAGCCCTTTTCTCTCCTCTACACCTGCTGGCAGTTCTGTGCCTTTGTCCCAGTTGACATAAGCCTGAGCTTGCGGTGCTCGGGGCCTCTCTGCTTCTGCCACGAGCCGTCTGTCAAACTGGCCACGCAGGGCCATGCTTTCTCAAAGCTTCTGTGAAGACACCACAGGGAGGTGTACCGCGGGAGTTCTGGGAGAGAACTACTGAACAGAGTGAACATACTAAATAGAAAAACAGAGAATTAGAGGACGCCTTTAATCCCAGGAGCTGGGAATCAGAGGCAGGCAGATCTCTGAGTTCTGGCCAGCCTGGTCTACAGAGTGAGTTCCAGGACAGCCAGGGCTGCATAATGAGACCCTATCTCAAATTATAAACAAACAAACAAACAAAGTAATTTATAAAAACCTGTGTGTAGAAAATTAAAAATTTCAATAGAAGGGCATCAATAAACAAGACACAAAGTGTTTGGGGCCTTGCTCCCCGGTTTTCAATTCCAGGTGGGGGTACGGTTGTAGCTCAGCCCTACGTAGAGCACTCTCTTAGCAAGCTCAAGGGACAGCATCTGCGGAGCATGTAAGCGGTCACTGTGTTTTCCCTAGCTGGGATCCCAAGAGCCTACACAGCGTGTCACGGGAAGCTGTTCTTATAGAGGGACAAAGGTGCCACCATGGGGACCTTGGTGAAGGAAGGAAGGAAGTTGGAGCAAGGGATGGGGAAGGGACTGGCCCTGCTGGAGCATCCAAACCGGGGAAGGATAAGACTGGCTATTTAGGTAATGCCAAACCCAGAAGGTTCTGACTCGAGCTGAAGATAGACATAAAATATTCCTCCTCAGCTACAGGAAGGAGAGGCTAGGCTGGGTGGCATCTCGTTTTTAAGGTCCTCGAGGCCCTGCTGAAAGCCACCTACATATTCCTCATTTACTAGAGAGAAGGCTAAGCCTAGAAAAGAAGGATCTTGCCCAGGGCACCTAATTAACCAATAAGGGTATACAGCCAGGTCAGAGCTCTGCTCGCCTAGACTCTTAGCTACATTCCCATGGATATTAAACTGAGACTCTGCTCAGAGGGCAGCTAGCACTGGGCCTGCGTTCACCTCGAGCTCCAGGCCCTGGCTCCTTCCCTTTCTTGCTTGGCCCCCCCACCCTCACCTCTCCCTTCTTCTGTATTCAGCCTCCTTGAGCTGGATCTTATGATGCTCTAACCTTTGAGAGCTCCGTGCCTGCTACCTGCTAGTGTGGCCCGGCAGTCGTCTGACACTGGATGGGTATCCAGAGCAGAGATCCGTGTCACCAGAAGGCACCAGAAGGTTCCTCCCGACCAGGCTAAATGCGGCAGTATCTCCCTCATTCCCCCTGACCCATTGACCCACTGTTCTCTTCCTTTCCGTTCCTGCATGTCGGGCCCAGACCCTGCCATGCCTCAATGTCCCCGGGGACTACAAATCTGTTACCTCTCAGTGCTTCTGGGGAAGCGAGGAACTTTCAGCGAAGCCTGTGCAAACACACACCAACATCAGGTTCAACATCTCTGACGAAAACCAACACACCTTCAGACATTGCTTCCCTCTCTGCTCTGCCTGAGTCACCTGAACATGTGTGACTTGGTGAAAGGGAGTGGGGAGAAGGTGAGCGGGTGGGGGAGACTCTGTGCATGGCTAAAAAATGTTTCCCGAGCCCTGGGGTCACTGCCAAGGGTGGGGTGGGTAGGAGGCTGGAGACAGAAGTCCGGGAGGGGTTGGGAGAGGGGGGCGCAGCTCTGAGTGTCTGAGGTAGAAGACTGTGACTCCATCAGGGCTGCCGGAAACCATCCTCGGCTCAGGGGCATCCTTCTTAGAGTGACTCGTGGCGGGCGGGGCAAGGTGGTTTAGCACTGAGGCGTCCCCCATTGTAGTTTCTTCAATATCTTCTCTTCTCTTCCTCTTCTTCCTCCTCCTCCCTCCCTCCCTCCCTTCCTTCCTTCCTTCCTTCCTCCCTCCCTTCCTCCCTCCCTTCCTTCCTTCCTTTTATTATTTTTTTTCTTTTTTTCTTCTTAGTTTATTTTTTTCAGGACAGAGTTTCTCTGTGTACTCCTGGCTGTCCTGGAACTTGCTTTGTAGACCAGACTGGACTTGAACTCAGAGCTTTACTAACTGCCTCGACCTCCCTAATGCAGTCATTAAAGGCAAATGCCACCTCCTTTAAGCCCAGAGATCCTTGTAAAGATGCGGTTATCGTTGTTAATTGTGTGTGCTGGTGCATGTCCGTCCACATCTCCCTAGAGCCCAGAGGCGTTGTGCAGCCCCCTTCCTGCTGAGCTACTTCAAGGTGCCTGAATGAGTCCTGGGAACCAAACCCAGAACCCCTGCGATAGCACAACCTCTCAAACGGAGGAGCCATCTTTCAGGCCCCAGGGCGTCCTTTCAGAAGTCACCAGGAGGAGTTGGTGAAGAATCTGAAAGCCGCAGATCTTTCTGCCAAGGAACTTGGGATCTTCATCTTCAGCCCTTGGGGTCTCCACACAGCCTCTCCTCAGTCCACGTGCTTGGTGCTGAGACCAGGAGCACAGTCGCTAGAGAGCTGGGGGTCGTCTCTTTGTGCAGGGGTGGCCTGGGAAACTAGGGTCAGGGAAGAGTCAAGTCTGGCTGGAGCAGCAGTGGGAGAAACAGGGCTTCAGTATTTTAAGTGTCCTGGGGATTTCTAGTCGGGCAGGCTAGCATCTGCTCCTTCATGGCTCTTTGAAAGTAGCTAAGTCCTGCAGGCCCTGCCTGCTTCAGTTCGTCTACAGATGATCTGTAATGTCAGTAATTAGGTTTGCTGCATAGGCTCAGGAGGGGAAGAGTGGCTCAAACTGCTTGGTTCCCCAGCAAGCCCAAGTAAGAGCTAATGAGTGATGGCAGGACTTGATTAAGAGAGCGTTTTTCTAGAAATAGGCTGTGTAGAAGCAGGCCCACAGACAGTCTCAGGCTCAGGTGTTCTTGTCCCTAAATTGTGGAGGGTTCCAGGGCTGCTCAATTGAACTTCAAAGGACCCTTCTAATAGATATGGCTTCATATCTGCTGCTAAGCAGAGCCTCCCAGGCCTGAAAACCTGGAGAGTGAGAGCTACAGAGACCCCAGGTGCTGAGGTGAGGCAGCCACCAGGTCCTAACTTCCAAAAGAAGGTCAAAGAAAGAGCTTTTCTGTGATTCTTCAGTGAAATACATAGCCAGTTGCTGTAGCCTGGGGTGCTGGGGCCTGGGATGTGGAGATCAGAGGGATCAAGAGGAGATAAGGATGCTGATAAAGCGGCATCTCACATAGGAATGTAACCCACTGACCGCTCGCCCTCCTCCCAGGAACAAGTGGCAGCTGGCCCTTCTTCCACAAAGCCCACCCGGAGAGCCTCGAGTGTGCTGTGAAGGTGCTGGCTGTAAACTGAATGCAGAGAGAAGGCATGAGATAGCCTGGGACCAGGTGACTAAAGGCAGGTCCAGGGCCACAGATGGGGTGCCTCAGGAGGAGGTAGCCAGGACAGGGGCTTAGAAGCCCTGTGGGGGGCCGGCCTGCAGCAGGGGCAGATATTTTTAGATAGGCTCAGGTACAGACTGAGACATTACGCCACAGCCCCGACAGGTGGTTAATATTTAATCCCCTCCTTAATCATTAACTCTCTAGCCGGCCGGGTGAGGACGGGGCTGTCGTTAGATCAGTAACCACAGGCCTTGGGAACAATGTCCACAGATCTCTTTACCTCTCCTGACTAGGCTGGGGGTGCTGCTGCCTGGGTGGGAATCACTCATGATCCTGGAGAGCCTGGCGTGGCTCTTTCTGTGGTCATTAAGGGCATGGAGACAGTAGAAAGAGTCCCCTTGGCCAGTGAATGGGAGTGGTATCTATTGAAGCATGAGGGTCCCAATGCCTGCTGTCTTAGGGCCTTGTGACTTCAGGCAGGTCTCACAGCCTCTCTGAGCCTCGGTTTCTTTGTCTTCGGAATGAGGAAACGCACACCAGCAGCTTGAAGGATTGTCAAGAGATTTGCAGGAGACCTGAGCATACAAGGAAGTGCTCTCTAGACTGAGATAGCAAGCAGGCAAGCTGCTTAGAGACGGTTCCCAACTACAGAAGAGGGCAGTCACCATAAAAGGTGCAAAGTTGAAAGCAGATAGGAGAGAGTCATAAAAAGCGCCAAGATGAAAGAAAGCAAGCTGACCGTGTTTCCAGTGTTTCCATTCAGATGTTGCTCTTCTCTGTGGAACTGATTTTAATTTGGGTAATCAAATGGTTATTTAATGAGCCTATTTGCCCAGGTCCCAAACTAGGCTTCTGGGCTAATGAGAAGAAAGAAAAAGAAAAAAACAACAGCCAACTAACTTCTCCTGCCCTAGGTGGGGAGCAAAGGTGACCAGGCTCCAGCGCTGAACCAGAACAAGAGAGGTGATGGTATGCTGAGAGGAAGGTCAGCAGGTCAGAGCCGTAGGGTTAGCAGGGAGGAGGGCTGGGGTGGAAGGACGGTGTGCGCCCGCCCGCCGAGGATCAGAGAAGGCTTCAGAGGTGATTCAGTGAGGAGAGGTTCCTGAGAGTCTGGGAGTCTGGGAGTCGGAGGAGTTACGTGCAGTCTGTAATAGGAACTGGGATGCGCTGGAGCACGTGACGCGAGGCGCGTCACAGAATCCCCAGACACAGCCCGTTGCAAGGGTGCAGTGGACTCACGCTCCGGCTAGTCCCCGCGCAGGTATACACTGGCAATGGGTACATCACACACACACAGCCAGGGAAAGTAGGAGTCTTCTCTTCCCAGCCCTGAGCCCTAGCAGGAGTTACACAGAGGCTCAGGACGCGACGTCCCTCGATGGGAAAAGGGAAGGCGGAGAGGACTCCTTGGAGGAGGAGGCCATAAAGCTGATCTTCAAGGAGGAGGGATCTGGATCCTGTGTGTTCCAGTTGCTTCCTGGGACCCAAGCCCTCCGCCCTCATGGAGTGACCACTTTCCGAGCCCAGGTTCACAGAGATGAAAAGCAGCCAGAGACTCCTAAGAAATCAGGCTAAAAAGCCAGGCGTGGTGGCTCACCCCTTTAATCCCAGCACTCGGGAGGCAGAGGCAGGCGGATTTCTGAGTTCAAGGCCAGTCTGGTCTACAAAGTGAGTTCCAGGACAGCCAGGGCTATACAGAGAAACCCTGTCTCGAACCCCCCCCCCAAAAAAAAAAGAAAAAAAAGAAATCAGGCTAAAGAACTATAGAAACAGAAATCTGTCCTTTCCCTGTGCCCCTCCTAGCATGGCTCTGTGGGCTGAATAAGCCAGGGAGTTGCTTGGATCTGTCTGTGATCACTTGTGTTCCTGGGTGGGAAGCCAGGCCTTATGTAGGGTCCTTCCTTTAAAAGGGATCTTCTAGCTCAGTGTGGACAAGACAGGGAATAAGAGGGTACATTGACTCTGGGAGAGGCCGAAAAGGAATGGCAGATGCCACCAGGCAGGCCATTACAGTCTCAAGATGCAGAGTCCAGAGCCCAAATCCTATCTGTCCATTTCCAGCTATGTCACCTTGGGCCTGATCCCTTCCTGTCGTGTTTCTTTCTTCTTCTTCTTCTTTTTTTTTTTTAAAAAGATTTATTTTATTTATTATATGTAAGTACACTGTAGCTGTCTGTCTTCAGACACTCCAGAAGAGGGAGCCAGATCTTGTTACAGATGGTTGTGAGCCACCATGTGGTTGCTGGGATTTGAACTTATCACCTTCGGAAGAGCAGTCGGGTGCTCTTACCCATTGA
Organism: Mus minutoides; assembly: GCA_902729485.2. NCBI lineage: Eukaryota > Metazoa > Chordata > Mammalia > Rodentia > Muridae > Mus > Mus minutoides. Next base: position 50,360 of record CACVCL010028521.1, read on the forward strand.
GCCATCTCACCAGCCCCCATGTGTTTCTTTCTTCTTAAAAAGATTTTTTGCCCAGCACTCGGAAGGCAGAGGCAGGTGGATTTCTGAGTTCAAGGGCAGCCTGGTCTACAAAGTGAGTTCCAGGACAGCCAGGGCTGCACAGAGAAACCCTGTCTCGAAAAAAACAAAAACAAAAACCTACCCAGGAACCTTTTTTGTTTGTTTGTTTGTTTGTTTTTTCAAGACAGGGCTTCTCTATGTAGCCCTGGCTGTCCTGAAACTTACTTTGTAGACCAGGCTAGCCTCGAACTCAGAAATCTGCCTGTCTCTGCCTCCCAAGTGCTAGGATTAAAGGTGTGCGCCACCACCACTGGGCTAAAAGATTTTTTTTTTTTTTACTTATTTTATGTGTATGTATGTTTTCCCTGTATGTATGTACATGCATGTGCCTGGTGCCCATGTCAGAAGAGACCCCTTGAAACTGGAGTTACAGATGATTGTGGACTACCATGTGGGTGCGAAGAAGTGGACCTGGGTTTCTGTAGGAGCAAGTGTTTTTTTTGTTTTGTTTTTGTTTTTCCCTCGTTCGGTCAACCCTACTCGCTCTGGTCTGCCCGCTCACTCCAGTCTGCCCCGCTCACTCTGGTCGCCCGCTGGCTCCGGCCGCCCCCATTCGGCCCCGTTCACTCCGGCCAGCCCCAGGAGCAAGTGTTCTTAAGCACGGGGTCACCTCCTGGGCCTGCCTCTTGCTGGCTGTGTCAAGAGACCAGGAACGATAGCAGTAAAGTACATCTGCCCCAGGCCGCAGGTGCTGTGGCGCACAGTGGGTCGGGTGAGCATTTGAAGGACGGACAGCATGCTCCTTTCTGACTGGCTTGTTCAATGAGGCTTCCAAGAGGAAGTCATATACCCCCTTGGAGACTTAGCTAGATCCCTCCAGCAAGAGAGGAGAGAAGTACCCCTTCCCGGAGGAGGAGGGACAACAGAGGCAGGAAGAAATGACACAAGGCTGGGGATGGGAAGATCTGTGACCACAGTGGCTTGCCTGAGACAGCTTGTCGTGAGGGATAGGGACAGAGAGAAGGGGTGCCCAAGGCTTTGGGCTCCAATGGAGCTGGACCGCTAGTTCGGGACGAGTAGGGCTTGCATCTATGGGCTCCCTAGCTAGACTAGGGGCATACCTCCATAGAAGACGCTCACTGGGATCCTTCTATGCCTCTGGCCTGATGACCTTAGGCCAGCCATTTCTCAGCCCCTGTCTTGCCTACTGTCTTGCGGGCACAGGAATGTATGTATACCCTTCACTCTCACCTTTGGTGGAGAGCCAAGGGGCTGCTGCTGCTTCTCAGAAGGGTGTATAGCCCAGGGTATGGAGGCACATGGCTGGGGAGGAGTCAGGCCAAAGCTCCGCCCTTTCTTCGCTGGACTGGGTTTGGGGGTGGTGCCTCAGCTTATCGGACAGAGGTGGGATGGGTGAGGAGGGGGTGCTTCTGCAGCAACTCTGGTTGCCCAAGTGTGATAAAGAACACAGACCCAGCCACCCAGGAGTCAGGGACAAGCAAGACGTGCAGAGGCGCTCACACAGTCAATTCCCTCATCCCTACCCCACCCCACCCCCATACACACCCCAGGCTCCTTGAGTGCAACCCCAGCATTCCCACCTTCCCCCATGGGGCAAGAGAAACCAGAAGAAGTATTTAATGGTAGCCTTTGGCCATTGCTTCAGGAAACCAGTGGGATTGGTATATGGAGTGATCACAAGGTAGCTTTGCTCGGGCCTTTCCCACATTTCTTGCGGAACTCCAAAGACTTAAGATAGCAGGGTCGCTTGTTAGGTCTTACAGATGAAAGACCTTCATCCTCTTTGTTCTGGGCACCCAAGGAGGGGTGGTCACTTTGGGAGTGACTGGGTGAATGAAGGGTGGGCCATAGAGGGAGCAGGTAACAGGATGCGGGGCTGAAGGCTCCTTCCTCCAGTCCCCAGCCTTTCCACCACTATGGCCTCAGCAGCATCCCACATCTGCCCTGGAGGGACCTGCTTACATATGGAGGTGAACAATATAGAGCCGGATACCTTGCCAGGTCTCTGTGCTTACAGAAGCTTAGATGGGCAGAGGATTCAGTGCTCAGAGGTCTGTTTCTAGCGGAGAGACTTCTCTCAGCAGGGGCTCTGTATACCCCACTATGGCTGTTCCTGTTTGATGGTTGGTTGCTTAAAACATAATTGCTTAAAATCACAGTCTGGGAACACCCCCACACTCAACCCTGCCAGCTGGTGAAGATGTCCCAGAGACTCTAAGTCCCCCAATGGGCATCTTGCTCCATAGACAAGATAAAAGCTCACAGCAGAGGTGGGGGACGGCTCACCAGAGTAGCAGAGCACCCTGAAGGGGGTGCTTGGGAAGGTTAGAGCTAAGAGGAACGTGCCTTCTGGGATGACTCCTCAGACAGCACCCCACAGGTCAGATGTGCCCAAGCTTCAGGGGGTGACACTTGTCCCTGTGCTTCCAGAAGGACACTTCTAGGCTAAGTGCCACCCACACTTTCCCCCTCTCAGGACCCCGAGATGGTTGAGTGACTAATGTCTGGTCATGAAGCTGGCTGCAGTATCGCTGTTAACATCAGCGTTGGCCAATGAGCCTACAGGAGCTAGTCATATTCTAACACCAGGCCTTTTGTGCTTCCAGAAACCCTGTCCCTCCCGGGGAAGCCCACTTCATGCTTCACACCCTAAGGCTTTTGCCTCTTCTCTTATCTCCCTTTCCACAGGTCTGGTCCATGTCTGGTCACTTCTGACTCATCAAAACCATCCAGTTAGCGCGCTCAGCAGATGTCATGTCAGGAAGGCTGAGCGCTAACATGAAGATGGAACCCCAAGCAGTGGCCATGAAGTTCCAAACGGTGGAGGGAGGAGGAGAGCAGGGCAAGGGGGTGGCAAAGGGGAGACAACCAAGGTGTTTGAAGTGGCCCTAATTCCTGTATGTGTCCAGCTCAGCCTTCCCTCTTCTCCCTTAGGCTCCAGACCCAGCAACGAGGCCAAACTGTGGACAAATGGTGCTGATGGACCAGGGGCAAGACGGAATCCCCTCAGACAGGCTGGCCAAAGGGTCTGTCCACTGACTTGTCAGGTCTGCAGGGAGCGGGGGGGGGGGGGGGGGGACGGGGGGGGACAGGTCCAGCTATGGGGGACCGGTGGATGCTGAGGACAGGAGAGCCAGGCCTGCCTAGCCTTTGAAGGGCTAACCTTCCTAGGGAAGACACTTTAAATCGCCCCCAATTAAACCATTACCGGGAAGCTTTTAACAACCCTATAGGCCTTTTTAAGGACTGCCCTTTTGTTAGGCAGCCAAGCTGTTATGCAAAAAGAGAGCTGGCCAGGACCCCTCTCTCACTACTTTCCCTGGGCCCCAAGGCCAGTGGTCTCCAATTCCTGAAGCACCCTCCTACAGGGCTTGTTTGAGAATCAAAGAGTGGAGAGCCTGCTTTGATCTGGGGTAGCCCCCGTCCTTCCCTGCCTCTTCAGATAGAGCCCCTGTCCCCCTTCCAGAGGGTTTGGGCCTTGGAGATTTCTTCTCCCACTCTTTCCAGTGGGATCTCCGTGGTCTGGGGGAGTGACCTCTTCCTGGATCTTCCAGAAGCTGTCCTGGGCTGGGAGGAGTTTCTATTGTTCCTTTTCCCCAATGTAGCCCCACCACCAAGAGCCCGCTCTTGGGTCTTTAAGGCTCTGTGACTCAGGTGGAGGAATTCCCACTTCTTTGGGATCAGGATTCACTCCAGTCTGGTCTGGTCCGGCCATTTCTGGGAAGCCCTGTATCTCTGCCATTCCTTCCCCAGGCTCCATCCTAGCCGCAGTGCAAGACCAAGTGTAGATTTAGCAAGAACAGCATTATACTCTGAGTAGCAGCGTCTCTAACTTTCCGAGTTACTACAACGTGTGTGTATACTTGAGGACAAGAACCTTTCTCCTTAAGCTGGAGTCCCCAGAGGACAGCAAATGGAAGAGTTTCTATGTGGTCGTTTGGTCTGACATCCAACCCCCCTCATTCTCCGTGCGCACATTTGCTCCCTAATTTGTCCCCAGGGCACTCTGATGGACACTAGGCTTTGTCAGTGACAGGTTAGGAAGGGTTCTCCGGAAACTCCCTTGAAGGCCACCCTTCTCTGGTCACATAGAGCTGTCCCAGCAGCTGTGCCTTGAATGCATTTGGCTTATGCCCCTCATAGCATGCTCTGACCCACAGAGCAAGTTCTAAAACAGTCAGGGCTACCTGGTGGGAGAGACCTTATCTCTAAAATAAAGTTAAAAATAGGCCTTAGGGCTGAAGGGATGGCTTGGTGCTAAGTTCTTCATTGGCTGGAGGGAGCTGTCAGAATGTACTGAATGAATTCTTTGCTTAAGGCCAGTAGGAGAGAAGGTGCGGCCGACCAAGCCCACCCTCCTAGCTCCTCCCTGGATGTGTTGGGTCTCCTTGCACCATTGACCACAGCCCTCGGGGAGGCGTGAGATGACTCAGGACTTGTGTAGGACTCACACTGCTAGTCAGCAGAGAGGCCCAGACATCATTCTAATCTCTGGGGCCCTAAATTGGCCATTGTTGGCCTGGTGAGATGGCTCAGTAGTTAAGAGCGCCGACTATTCTTGCACAGGACCTAAGTACAGTTCCTAGTTCTATCACTGCGTGGTTTACAACCATATGTTTCTCTGGTCTCCTCTGGCACCTACACACACACACACACACACACACACACACTCTCTCTCTCACATACATACACACACTGGTACACACCTTTAATCCCAGGCAGAGTCAGAGAGATCTCTTTGAGTTTAAAAGCTACCCTAAAGCCAGGCGTGGTGGCGCACGCCTTTAATCCCAGCACTCGGGAGGCAGAGGCAGGCAGATTTCTGAGTTCGAGGCCAGCCTGGTCTACAGAGTAAGTTCCAGGACAGCCAAGGCTACACAGAGAAACCCTGTCTCAAAAAACCAAAAAAAAAAAAAAAAAAAAAAAAAGCTACCCTGACCTACAGAGCAAGTTCTAGAACTGTCAGGGCTACATGGTGGGTGAGACTTTATCTCTAAAAAAAAGTTTAAAAATAGGCCTTAGGGCTGAAGGGATGGCTCAGCAGGTAAGAGCACTGGCTGGTTTTGTAGAAGACCTGGCTTGGATTCCCAACATTTACATGGTGGCTTACAACTGTCTGTAACTCTAGTTTCAGGGAATCTAACACCCTCTCCTGGCTTCTGAAGGTCCCGGGCATGCATATGGTAAACAGACATACATTCTGGCAAAACACCCATAACATCAAAAAAGGTGTAAATAAGTCACCGGTTGAGCGCTGTTAGCTTCTGTAGAATGGGCCCCATGAAGGGAGCCATACAGAAAGGCTGAGAGGCCAGGCCTCTCAGGCCCAAGACTCAGTCAAAAGGACAAAGCAGGTGGAAAGGGACACAATGGAGTCAGGCTAAGAGGGGACACAAACACCAACGGGGGTCCTGGGCGGGGCCGAGGCACAGAGCTGCAAGGCTTGGGTGTAGAGAGGAGCGAAGCCTGCTGAAGCTAACTAAAGCTCATTTCCACACCGGGCCAGCCGCTCAGCTGCGACTGGGGCGCCTTCTTTGTCTTAACGCTCAAAGCAAGGATTCTTCTCTTAAAACAGACATGGAAGTGGGGGTCCAGAGATGGGCGCTAACTTGCCAGAACCGTCCAGCCCAATTCAGGTCGACAACTCCAGCTGGAGAAGTTACATAGGAATTCCACTCTTTTTTTTTTTTTTCCTTTGCTTTTCGATCCTAGGGACTGTACCCCGGGAAATGGGGGCCTTGGCCCTACCAGGCCCACACACCTCTGCTGAGGTGAATCTCCCGGCAATTTTGATCACCAATTCAGACGAGCACACAGTGAGCCTAGACTCGCTGTTAGGGTGGGGTGGGGCTGCAACTGGCCTCCCCTCCCCCCATCACTTCGCCATCTCCATAGGCCCATCAATTTTGAAATTTCAAAAAGCTCTGGATGGAAACCTTTGGGTTAGGCCTCTTCAGCAGTGGCCCAGGTGGGCAGGTTATCAGCTGGAGGTGGCGCCTAGCTCCCCAGAGGACTGCCCAGCACAGCTTCCATGAGAAAAGGGGTTTAGGGCACTCGGGGCAGATCCTGCTGGGAACCGTCAATGCTCTCACTGAGGGGTGCTGAGGGAAGGAGCTGGGCCTGCTGAGACCTGGGGGAGCCCCTCACCCTCACCCCACCCCCACAGCGGAATATCCCCTCGGATCCTGGCCTGGGGTTTTGGGTGTGTTTTACCTAACACTAGCTTCCCACGGAACTTTTTATCCCCCCCCCAACTGTAACACACTTACATATAGCTTTTTAAAAATGAGTAGCATTAAAACTGGGGGTGGTGATGTAATTCTGTAATCCCAGCACATGGGGACATGGAACCCGGAGGATTAGGAAGTCAAGGCCATGGGCAACACGAGACCCTGGTCTAAAAAAAAAAAAGTTAGTGACACTTAGCGTCAAGGATGTGGCCCTGGGTGCAGAACACAAGGCTTAATCTGAACACACATGCTTGCGTGCACACTGCACATGCAAAGGGGTAAAGGTGACGCCATTGATTCACCAAACACCTCTAAGATGTGGGATGATTATCCCAACATTTTACAGATGGGGAGCCTGGGACTTGCTTGGTCACCATGCCCCCCGCCCCCGCCCCCAATCTTTGAGAAGCCTGAGTTTCTTTAGACGATGGCTGCTCCGAGGACGCTACCTCGCCCGCACCCCTCTCTTCTCAAGCTTGTGCTGGGCTTGGCCCCTTGAGGGAACAAGTGGCTGCCCCTCAAGAAGTGGGTGCAGGCAGAGAGAACTCAGTTGCTCTGGGCCTGGCAGGCCAGGATGGCATCCAGCAGGCTCTGGAGCTGTTCATTAAGAAAGAACAGGGGCCTGGCAGGCCTGCTGTTTGAGGGAAACAATGAGTCAGCCCTGGAAGGAGAAGGGGGGTGTGAGTCAGCCTGAGCAGGGAGGGGGGTGGTACCCAGCAACCCTGGCCTACAGCTTTTCACAAGCTAGCTTGGCCTGTCTCCCCACTTGTCCTGCTCTGCCCCCACTGCCCACCTCCCCCAACCCTTGGTCTTCAGGAGGTCCAGCTAATTTCCTTTTTCTGTTATTTGGCTGTGATAGGAAAAGTATTGAAAAATAGAAAGTGCCCTAGAGAGGAAAACACTGAGACCTGAGACCCTCTGGCCGGCCGGGTGGAGCTTGCCAACACCACAGTTGGAGGTGGGTGGCTAGCCAGGATTCATCCCGGGCCCCAGGCCCAGGCCCTGCTGGGAGGTGCCTGGAGCCCCTTTAGTCGAGGTGGGACTTGAGTAGGGCTGTGGGTGACAGCTGGAGATCACATAGAAGGACAGGTCCTGCAGGAGTCCCTAATGGGAATCCGACTTCCTGTTTATATTTATTTATTCGTGTATTTATTTACTTATTACTTACTTGGTGCTGGGGATGGAATGTAGGATCTCATGCAAGCCAGACACCCCCCCACACACATACACACATAGACTTCTTAAAAAGATTTCCAAACTTGGGGGGTGCTCTTTTAATTCTAGTATTTGGCGAGGCAGAGGCAGGTGTAAGTTTGAGGCCAAGCTGGTTTACAAAGCGATTTCAAACCCATGTCTCAAACAACAACAACAACAATAATATAAATAATATAAATAGTTTATATACTAAATAATAATTATAATGATTATTATTTCCGATGTCAGGCCCCCATGCTTCCCCATGTAGTCCCAGGGTCTCCATCAGAGCCACATGTGAACACGTAACACAAGTGCCTAGCACAGCATCTACTTGTGAGTCGATGTGGATACTCCAGGCGAATCTTTTAGACAATAGCAGGTGCCACAAGCCACCCCCAGTGGTCCCCGCACAGGCTATAGGCCAGCCACCTCTCCCCAGTTACCCAGGAGAGAATGTTCTCTCGGCCACAGCAGGGGCAGAGGGACTGACTGCAAGGGCACATTGATTCATTCGTGCAAAGCTTCCGGGAGCCACCAAGTCAGGCTCCAGAGATGGGGCAGTTGGGGAGGCCCAGGACCTGGAGAGACAGCTGTGAGAACCGATAACAATGGAGCCCCGACCTGACAGAGCCTTATCTGCCCCTGTGTACAGGGAGGACCCTGAGGGGCCTGGGAGTCAGGAGGTTTTCTAGAGGTGGTAGAGAGAGCTGGGTCTTGGCTAGGCTTGGGCTCTCTGGGAGGCCAAGGTGGGAAGATTCCAGATGAGCTTGAGAAACTTAGACCCCGTCTAAGACTGTGAGAGCCAGACTTGGTGGGTGGTGCACACATCTAATCCGGTACTCGAGGCAGAGGCAGATGGCTCTCCGTGAGTGCGAGGCCGGCTTTTTTCTATAGCAGGTTCCAGGTCGGAGCTGCACAGGGGTTAGGCAGCTTCCAGGGTGGCTTGCTTGGTACATGCAAGGTCCTAGAGTCTCGAGCCTCAGGAAAGACAGAAGAGAGAAAGACAAGTGCCTACAGAGACTGGGACTGGACCTTTGGGAAGTCAGCGGCAAGCAAGGCAACCATCCCAGCACATCTGTGCTCATCCAGCTGCAGGACAGGGATGGGAATCCAAGAAAGTAGCCACTAACCCTTAATCCCCAGGAGGACCAGGAGTTATCCACTGAGCCATGGGGAACCAGCAGAAACTTCGGAGGGAGGGCAGGGTTTGCGCTGGCTTGTGCTTTGATAAGAGATCGTGAAGGGAGATGAGGTTTGAATATGGCATGAGAACTGGTAACGGCAGCCTCAGGCAATGGGGATGCTAAGGAAGAGATTGTGCAGGACCCGGCTTCAGCCCTGCTCAGGCCTGGTCTTCAGAGAGCAACCCCTCCATGACCTCTGACCTCTGGCCACCCGCTGCCAGGGAAGCTCAGGTAGTGGCCGTTCATGCAGCTGACACCAACCCAGGGACTGAGACAGGAATGAGCCAACGGGCAGTGGGCAGCAGCAATTGTCTAACAACAGCAACATCAAGAAGCATCACTTCAGCTGCTCTTCCTGGTCCAGTCTCTGAGGAGTTTCCCTTTGGATTCCACTCCACGCCAGCAGTTCTCTCAGGCCCTGGGAGACGGCTGACATTTCCCAAAGGAGCAGGTACAGGCCTGAGTGCGATGCACTAGTCACTTACCATTTCCTGAGACTAATTAGCCTCAGTGGAGAATAACTAGTCTCCCAGCCACCAGCTCACTGTGAGCCCAGACCACAGACAAATTCCTTAATTGAACTGAAGCTTTCAACGGGCACAGATGGCCTCAGAGTATCTGTTAAAGCAGAGGCGGACCCGGCGGACCTGTGCGGTGAAAACACTGTCATTGTGGGCTTAGTAATGGTGACACCAGACCTTTTAAGGTCTCAGACCTCTGTCCAGAGGGGCAGAAATCACTCTGTCAGTCACTTTAGACAACCAGTTACCACAAGCTATCTGGGACTAAAAGAGACAAGTAGGAGAGATCTGGGTAAGGTGAGGGGTATCTTACGTTACTAGGGGCCCCGTGGCTGTTCTAGACTTTTTGTGCCAAGGTCAAGGCACACACAGGCAAGTCCAGGACAGGAAGGATAGGACCTTGAGGTTGGCTCCCCTTTTCTGAGTTCAAAAAGTGTGGGTAGTTCTGGCTAAGTCCAGGACAGGAAGGATAGGACCTTGGGGGTTGACTCCCCTTTTCTGAGTTCAATAAGTGTGGGTAGTTCTGGCTTTGAGAAATGAGGTGGGGGCGGGGAGCCCCGAGTGATAACTAACTGGGTGTCATTTCCAGAGCCCTTGGTTTTAGATCTTAGACTTGTATATTTCCATTTCCTCCTGGCCCCAGCCTTACAAAGCTTTTCCCGGGAGCTTCAGCCACCTCATGTGTGGCTGTGTCCTCTCTTGAAGGTAAGCTAAGACTAGACCCAGTATGCAGGGGACGAGTATGCAGGAGACCAGCAGCCCCAGGGTATAGTGTGGGTGCCGGCTTAGCTGGCTTAGCAGCCTCTGTCCCAGCATGAAGTAGCTGCAGGTCGTCACCGGCAGGAGAGCTTCCTTTTCTCTCTCTCTGGGACTGGCCGAGGGGAGTTCCCCTTCTCTGTTTGTTTTGATTCTGTTGTTGTCTTAAAGACAGGAAGGAAAGCTATCATCACTTTTTCGGTTCTGTGAACAATAAAGGCAGGCAGGAGGATGTTCCCCTGCCAAGCCCACACCTTCTCCTCTAGCCCCACCTCCAGCGAGGCCCCCACGAACAAGATCAGGCCCCACTTATTAGAGGGGCTGCCTTCACCTTTCAGTTGCTTTGACTTTTCTGAGTCCTGTGTGTAAAAATGGGAGTCCTCAAATTCCCTTTACAAGGTTGTCAAGGGTTAAAAAAAGTTACTCTCCCCCAAAAAACCTCATAAAAGACAAAAAACCACAAAAACGAAGTTGAAAACAGAAAAGACTGCACTGGACATGAAGTAGGTATTTCAGAAGGCTTCCTCTTTTGCTTTTCCCTTTTGGGGTGCAGTGCACAGTGGGGAGAACAAGCTGGAGTTCTTCTAGACTTTCCATACAAAGCTGATTCCTTCCACAGCAGACCTGCACACGCTGGCCTGGCCATGTTAGACTCCTAAAAAGCTTGAGAAATAAGAGGCAGCTGAGTTCAGGGGCTGCTTGGTTCCTGGGCTGTCCTTGCTCTGTTGGGGGACAGGGTGAGCTTGTCTCCAACATCTCCAGGCTCCTAGTCTCCTGTGCTCCATACCTTCACCTCCTCCCTCCTGACAGAGACACTCCATACCCTGTGTACACACACACACACACACACCATCATATCTTCTCTTCTTCCCTACCTTCTCAAGGTAGCGTCTTGCTGTTTAGCTAGCTGGCCTGGAACTCTGTATGGAGACTAGCCTTGAACTTAAGCGCATTCTCCTGCCTTTGTCTCCCGAGTGCTAGAGCACCCCTCCCGTTCTCCTGATTCTTGCTGTCCAGCCTGGCCTCCAGCTTGCGTGGCTTCTCCTACCTTCCTAGTAAGAGATGACAGGCATGCACCACCACAGCTGGGCTGTTTCCTGGGAGTCTATGCTGTCCTGACACAGAAGGAGCCCCAGGTGCTCTCCATGTCGCTGCTGTGCCCTCATCTTGCTCTGAAACTTGGCCCCAAGTGTTATCTCGGTATATTGTCTACAACGTGGTTCCTGAGTCCTTAAAATCAAAATCTTTTTTTTTATTTTTATTTTTTTATAGCGAACATGGTTGACAGACCTGGTCCCTTGGCTAGCAGCTTGACTTGGAACTCTGAAAGAGAGCTGTGTGCAAATGAGAAAGTCACACATTTGGAGTGTGGTACATTTATTTATTTATTTATTTATTTATTTATTTATTTATTTATTTATTTTTGAGGCACTGTCACATATAAAGCCCAGGCTAGCCTCAAACTCAATATGTAGTTGAGGCTGGTCTGGAACTTTCCATCATTCTGTCTCTATCTCCTGAGAGCTGGGATTTCAGGCATACACCACCAGGTCTGGTTTATGTGATACTGGGGACCAAACCCAGGGCTTTATGTATGTTAGGCAGGCACCCCACCAACCGAGCCACACCCTGCACCCTAGCCTGTTTATTCTATTCAGTAACTTCTATGTACATTGAACAATTGAGACCCTGTGTGGCAGACCTTAGCATAGAAGATGCTGATAGTTAAGAGACTCAAGTCTCCCAGGGACCCTGGGGTATCAAATGGTACAGAGAATTCTAGAATGGGGTGAGCCTTCATTAGCCTTCCTGGAACACTGAACCAACAGTCTGAGGCCCAGATCTGAACCCTTTACAATTCCTGACAAGACTGAACAGCGTGATGGCTTTTCTCCAGCACCATGTACTTCCTCAGCCACCTGCCTGGGCTTGAGAGCTCTACAGCACGCTCTCTACAGCACGCTCTCTACAACACACATGTCCTACTTCACGTCCCTGGGCCCTGGCATTGTGTTGTTATCTGTAAGATGGCATTGATTCCACGTAACAAGTTTTTGTGAACATGAGATAAAGAATTCGTGAGATAGTTGAGACAGTAGGTACTTAATAAACATTGCATCTCAAAACAAACCAAAGGGCCGAATGTGTAATCCAGTTGGTAGAGTACTTGCCTAGCATGTACGAGAAGCCTTGGGTTGGATTCCCAGCACAGAGTAAAACCAGGCGTGGTGGTGCATGTCTATATAATCCCAGGAGGTGGGGGCAGTAGGGTCAAAAGTTCAAAGTCATCTTTGGCTGTAACAGTAGTTCCAGCCCTGCTTGGAATATGGAAGACTCTGTCTTTAAGCAAGCCAAGAAACCAACCTATGGAGGCCCCAGCTTCACCGCTTGCGCCTTGCTGTCCCCTCCAGGACTGGTGTCCCCTCCACCCTCCAAGTTCAACACCTCCTTGGAACTCCCCCTTCTGTCCCTGAACACAGCGTGGCCTGGCAAGTGTGTCTCTCCCATGTTGTCCTCTCAGCCCTCCTCTTGTGGTTTGCTGGCCCGACCCAGCCCCCATTCCCAGCCCAGAATCCTCCACTCTGCCAGGACCACAGTACAGGTTCCCAACCACATAAAGGAAGGCACCAGGCAAAGCCATAAACCCAAGGGCTGAGTGGGATGTTTGTCCAAGCAGGACAGATCTGCAGCCAGGGGCGTGGAGGGAACGTGCTGGGACCCGGAGGAAGAGGCATTTCTGCGGAGTCTGGGAGAGCTGGCTCGGGCTAGGCGGGAAGGAGGCCGTTAACACTTCGCCCCAGTCGCGCTTCCTCTGCACCTCAGCCAAGCTCACACAGGCGTGTCTGTCCTCTCACTGCCTTACTGTGTGAGCAGCCCCAGGTGGGAGGGTGCCGCCTGGGCACAAATGCCCTTTATGGATGGGCAAGCAGCTCCTCTTGAGCCGAGAGTACCCTGGGATTCAGAATTCAGAGCTGACCCTGGTGTTGCTGCTTTTCTGGCAGTGTTGACAACCAGGGATGCTTGAGCCTGGGGAGTGACTGGCTTTGTTCCAAGGACCCCAGGGACCATGGGCAAAAAAATCCCAGGAGAAGGCAGCAGCCATGTTTGGAAGGCCAGAGAGTCCCAGAGAAGGCTCCCTCCAGAGTTCATGTTGGGGATGGCTCCACCAGTCAGCCTGCTGCCAGCTCCTGGGGCTGAGGTGAAAGACAGCCTTCTGAGAGCACTGTTAGATCAGGGGCCAGCATTGAAGCCCGAAAGAACTCAGACCCAGCTTCTGCCCACACCCCAGCCACCACCCCAGGAGGGAGCCTGAGACAAGGTGGTGTTGTGAATCTGGTGCAGGAGCCCTGTTATCCTGGGCTTTTATTCTTCGAGGGCCCCTGGTATCCTTCCTCAGACCAGTGGATGACAGAAGTTACCCAGCCCACAGACAGACCCTGCCAGGCCCCAGCGAACTTCCTTCTGCTTCTCTCTACCTCCCCCAGGCCTGCCATGAGATTTTAAAAATTCCATTTCATCTATAGACAGGTTCAAGCGCCGATTGGCTGCCTGCTAGCACCTTCTAGAGAAAACCGAAAGACCCTCAACCCTTAGCCAGGGAGTCTCTGGTGGAATTCTTGCCTTAGTGGAGGGGGTGTAAAAGGAGACAGCTCATCTGCTTGGCTCCGTTCCCTGGAGGCCATGACTCCAGGCAGGTAATGTCTGTCTATAGATCTAAGACCTATCTACAGTCAGGAGGGAGAACAGGACCCTCAGATGGAAACAGGGAAGTTCTGGCTGTGATCCTTTAATACTGTAGGTTTTGGGGGTTCTCTTGCGTATCTGAAAACCTCAGGATGATAGCAAGACACCTAGTGACTCTGGCCATCATGTGTAGATACTTTAGAATATGATAGAAGGGAAAACCGGGGCCGCATTGCTCTCCTTGCGTACATGTCGCACAGTGCTTCGAGTACGTGTCTTCACGGCTGTTCTCCCCGTTGCCCTGCTTGTCCACTTCAAGGCAGGGAGGAGAAAGGCCCCGTTGGTGTTTGTGTCCCACCTGTCTGGCCATCCTTCTCTCCAGCTGAACTCAGATGGGGGAAACTTGATTTGGGGGAGGGGGTTGCGGGAACCTCAGGATATGATATGAGCTTCCCTACAGGCTGCAGTCCCCCCCCCCGCCCCCCCGCCAAAGTGACACAGACTCCAACCACAGCCACTAACTGACTATCTGGCCTTGCTGCGTGGAAACAGGCTGGAGGGTGTGATGCTGGGCTCCATCCAAAACCAGCCCGCTCACATCCTGCAGAACCAAAGGCCTAGGCAGGCTGACCAGCTACAGACCCCTCAGCTCTGAGTCTCCACCCCCTTTCCCTTCCCAGGGACAGAGACACTCTAAGGGTCCCCTGCACCAAACAGAGCAACCGCCTCCTCCCACGCTCACTACTCAGTTGGTCACAAGGGCACGCCTGGGACCCACACACCCTTGCTATGCACACAGTCCCTTCATTCATAGAGCAGGTGACAAACATACCCATGTCAGTTCCAGCAGTGTTCCCCACCCACCCACCCCCAAGCTCTCATCCCAACCATAGCCTCTCAGACAGACGTTTCAGGTCCCTACTGATGTCAGCAAGCTCAGAGGATCAGACATCTGCTGTGTCCCACACTGCCTCCCACTGCATACGGACCCCACACTCAGAGCTCCTCAGCATCCCAGCCTGGACCAGGGCATTTGTGTTGCTTGCCACTTCTACAGAGTTTATGGGTTTTAAAAGCTGGGGTGTGAGGGGTGAGAGAACGGGAGTGGAAGGGTGTCTGCAAGCGCAGGGGAGAGGAAGAGAAGGAAGGAAAGAACTCTGTGACTCACTTCCAGCTTTACAATGTCAGTTCCATGGGGTGGGAGGAAGGGCCCATTTGTCAGCACAGTCGGGGCCTGTGGCTTGTGGCGGTGGTGGTGGGAGAACCATCCCAGTCTTGTTGGATAGAGGAGCTAGGATCTTATCCAGAGGTGCTGACCGTCTCTGCATTTGGTAGTGGCGGCTCTAGTGAGCTCAGCATGCTGGATCTCCAGTGTCTGTCTGACATTTGTCACAACTACCAGGTGTCAGAGCTGTCCCACCCACGGCTGACCAGACAGGGCCCCTTGGTACTTGTGTTTATCCTAATCTCAGCTCCCCAGGCCACACATAGCTCAGCCACTGTT
Organism: Mus minutoides; assembly: GCA_902729485.2. Taxonomy (NCBI): domain Eukaryota; kingdom Metazoa; phylum Chordata; class Mammalia; order Rodentia; family Muridae; genus Mus; species Mus minutoides. The sequence continues at coordinate 65,496 of CACVCL010028521.1, forward strand.
CCTTTCGGAAGCATCCTCATTGTCACACACCTGTGTCACTGTCACTGGTCCCGTGGGCACAGTTCTGGTGTGCAGTGCATCCCATACCCCCTCTGACCCTGCAGCATGCAGGCTCTGCGAGCCATTGCTTTTCCTTGTTCTCTAAGTGGTGAGCCAGCTAGCCTGGGAGCTCCCAGAGTGCTTTGTTTCTTGTCCCTAGGACGTTTGATTCTGAAAGCCAGGCACGTTGTGCCCCAGAAAGTCCTGAGAGACAGACCACTGGGAAGTGAGCGGGGCACAGAAGGTCAGACAAGATCTTCCGTGGGCTTTGTTGTTTAGGTAGCAGATTTTCCTCAGCACTCAGCTCCCCTGGACACATCTGTCCCCATCTCTGCAGATCTCATAGGCCAAGATGGTAAAGATGGCTCACCGGGCCACACCTTACCCGAGCTCAAGGGGAAGCCCAGCCACTGGCTTAGCTGGCAGGGCAGGGCTCTGTCTACTTAGCACCTTGGGGTCAAGCCTGTGCTAGTTTCTATTACACGCTCACTCCTGCCTACAGCAGCCTTGTGACTTTCAGGCTCACATTACCTTCTTTAAACCTGTGGGAAACTGAGGCACGGGTAAGCGGGAGGCCGCCTATCTGTGTTCACTGGCCCCGGCCCCGCGCTCCCTGACCTATGCTGAGTCTACACTTTCAGTTTGCTGAAGTCTCCCTGGGGTCTCTCCAACTCCCTGCTCGTTTCTTTCTCCATCGCCCTCTAACCCTGTGCTTAACGGCACCCAAGGTCCTCCCCTTCCTCACTCTGAGGAGAGGGCCAAGCGAAGAACACTGTGTGCTGTGGACATTTCTGTGCACTGAAACTCACAAGGAGTCGGGTTGCGTGTTTGTCTCTGTATACAGTGTGTGTGTGTGTTTGTGTGTGTGTGTGTGTGTGTGTGTGTGTGTGTTGCCTTATTTGGAGGTGAGAAGACAACTTTGGAATTTGTTTTTTTTTTGTTTGTTTGTTTTCTACCTTTACCACTGTGAAACTCAAGTTGCCAGATTGACCCGAACTTGATTTCCAGCAGACAGTGACCTTGAACTGCAGGTCTTCCTGCCCCTTCCTCCCTAGTGCTGGGATTGCAGGTGAGCGCCTTCCTTCAGGGCTCATTTAGTGCTAGAGATTGAACCTAGGTCTACCTACTGGGCCACGCCTGCAACCCCATGGAAGGCAAGTTTTAGACCTGGGATCCTAGACGAGACGGAGATCTGTCCGTGGTGACAAGTGGGGCTCTGCCCAGAGGAGAAAGCAGGAAGAATCTTGGTGCTCAGAATGAAGGTGACCAGGGTCTGAGAGGTTGGGCTGGGCATGAGCAGAGGGAAGGGTGTGGTGTGTGCGTCTCAGTAACTAGGAAAGCCTCTACTTACTGGTGTCTGATGTGTCCTGGGGACGGAAGCAGGCCCCACCACAGTTCTCCCTGGTAGCTCTAGGCTATGTACTATTGTGCTCTCCTGGTATAGATGAGAAACCAAGGCCACTGAGGTAGCAGAGCCCAACAGGGTTGGTAAACGCAGTGTGGATGCTTAGAGCCAGAGGGGAAGTTATCCCAACAGCCTTCGGTCTCAGGCTGTAGAACTCCAGGAGCTGATTTATAAAGATTGGGAAATACTAATCTGATACTGCAATCTATACTCTCCTCTGCAGCCAGAGAGAAGTTTCTGGAACTCAACTCTGGTAAAGTCGTGCTTCTGGTCACGCGCTCTCTATGGCTCCCAGCAACAATCTATCCAAAGCTTGGCACTAGCAGGCAGACAAAGTTGGCCTCTGCTGAGAGTCTCTGGCTATCCTACTCCCCAGGCTTCTCCTGGGCCCAGCATTCTGCCTTCCTATGCCAGTTTAGGTTTGCTCTGGGCATTTCTTCTATGGGAATGTCCTTCCATAACATGAGACCTGCCTGTCTTCCCTCCCGAGTTAAGCCCAGAGCTCCCCTGCAGACTTAGGAAGAGTGTTGCGTTGGTTTGACCTGGTTTGAGCATCAGCACTGGGGTACCACATTTACTGATGCGTGATACGCAGACTTCTGATCACAACTTTGTGCTTTATGAGGACAGGTAGACAAATACATTGAAGCTCAGCTAAGAGTTGCTTTCAAAAGCAGCAATACATAGAAGAGTTTGGAAACCATGTTATTGTCAGGGTTGGCTCTTTTGAAGCTGTGTGATAGGGGCAAGTTGCTTGACCTCTCTGAGCCCAGCCTTTCCTGTCTATGAAATGGGCACACAGGCCAGCAAGGACTCAATGAGACACACCATGCAAAGGAAAACACACTTTCCCAGCTCTGCCTAAGCTCCAAGGTGGGCAGGGCCCTACTGGGTGGGTCTGAGCTTTTATAGGGTCCCTTGGGAAGAGGTGGGTGGTGGAGAGCAGGTGTACATAGGCCGTGTAGCTCAGGGGGCTATACTGAGATAATCCCAGTGTTACATAAAAGGCATGGGTCTCCTCGCTGATCAAGTAAACATAAGAAAGGGTTGTCTCAAAGGAACCACTCCCTCCTCGAGGGCCAAAGTCCTCAGGGAACAGTCTGGAGGCTCCTTTTATGTGACTGTAAAGTAATCCAGGGCCTGGCAGGGTCGAGGTTGGGTGGCTCTGACGTGCAGGGTGGCATCCGAGTGGTCAATGATTACCTTTTATACTTGGCCATAAAGGCAACCACCTGGTGTATGGACAGTGTCACTTCATACAGGGAACGTCACAGGAGGGTGTTGTAGGCATGGGCACACACACACACACACACACACACACACAAATACACACCTATCAAAGAAGGGCAAGCTGCCTCTGCTGAGGTCTCTAGGACATCCCTGTAAGGCACCCCTGCTTCCCCAGGTGATCTCTAGACCAGAAGCCAAGGGCTATGAGTGGGGCTTGGTGGGTGCAAACTTTACAAATGAGTTCTGCCCAGGGTCTGGATCTATGTGCAAGGAGAAGAGGGGTGACTTGGCTCAGGGGCCAAGTCTCAGAGGAACAAGGATCTGGCCACAGTTCAAAGTCCACATAGCCTATGGTGGTGCAGCTGAGATCTGGGGTGTGGGGAATTGCCATAGGACTGAGCAAGGAAGAGGATCCAGGTATTCCCTTTGCTAACAGATTCTGGGCTACTCTCGCCAAGGGACCAAACAGGAATCCGAGGGGACAGGAAAGGTCTGATTCAGGTCATATACCTACCTCCCCCATTCTGCGGCACTAACACCTACCCTCTGCAGAGTAGTGGCCATTAGGCTGGGGCAGAGATGGCCAGATTAATATTCTACCTCTCCGTCGATAAGACCAGGAACCTTTGTCCCAGTGAGAGAGGCTGAGGAGCCCGCACCGAGGGACAGTTCGTGAGACTCTGGTAGGTCCGAGGCTGAGGGCACCCTTGTGGGATGCTGAGTGTAGCCATCAGGAAGCTGGGTCCCAGCCAACTCAGCCTGGGCCCTGCTGTTCTCCAGTGGTCAGATAAGAAAGAGCGGTGTGGTCCTCTAAGGGAGTGATGGAGGTGAGGAGCCAGCAGAGGCTTCTGGGAGGCAGCGGCATCTGGGAGGGAGGGAGAGAGAGGTGTTATTCATTCACTATAGTCATAAATGCTCTGTAGAACTGCAGCTGCTTTGAGCCCTGGCCTGAGCCTCCAATCAACCTTTGGTTCTGATAAAGACCAGAGACCCAAGGTGATAACGCACAAGCTAGAAACTGTCACCAGTAGTTAATTAGGGCCCTGGGTGCTGAACCTGGCCACACCTGCTACACCTGGCTAGACTTCTCTGGAGGGAGGGAAGGAGGGAGGGAGCTGGGAGGGAGCTCCCCGCCTGTGCACCCAGTTTAGCCCCTCCCTCCCCACTGCTGACATAACAGCGTGAAATTAAAACCTATTCCGGCCTGTGACATCTGATCCCTTTGACATGACATAGTACAACCTGTAGAGCCCGAGGTGGGGGCCAAGAGGCCCTGTTCTAGTCTCTCGCTACACAACCTTGAGCCAGTCACATCTGTCTGAACCTCAGTCTTCCACTCTGGACATTGTTGGGGTGATGGGACAAGCATTCAGTTATTCTCTGCTGGATTCTGATATGGTCTAAAGTCCACACTTTACTGTGAAACACCGAAGTCTGTGATGTACATACAGAACCTATTACTGCGGCCACCCAGGAATGCAGGGGCAGGTATGTGACATTTGACAGAATCCTCAACCCACATCTCTCGGGAAGGCAGGAGGAGGGCCCTGTTGTCCCCAGGGCTCCTTTACCTGTTGCCTGCTCTCAGCCACTATTTTTAACTCCATACCCATTAAATAATGGCTACTGGGGGTGGACCCCAGGGGCTCTTCTCCTGTTCCTGCCCTGTGGGCCTCCTCTGTCCCTCACACGTACCATCATGCCTAAAGCTGTAGGTGACCAGGTGCCGGGTCAGGATGAACCCACTCTGAGCTGGGGAGGTGGCTGGAGGGAGTTGGTGCTAATCTTGCTCCTCCTAGACTGAACCCAGGAATGGGCTGCCCTTCAGAAC
>CACVCL010028521.1:75000-100177 GCA_902729485.2 Mus minutoides
GTGCAAGATGGGATCAGGGCCTGACCTGTTGACTGGGCCCTGCTCCTGGCACACCCTCCTCATCCTCACCTCTTAGTGGGTGTCTTGAGGCCCCAGCACAGGGAGGGCTCCTTTGCCAGTCCTGAAATGAAAGCAGCCACAACACAACGAAGCCAAACCTATCCACCAACGACGTCCGCCATGCCTCCATCCTCATCCAGAAGGCTCTGTGGTCTTTCACATTTGCGGATCTTCTCTGCCATGGGGTCTTCCCGGCCACCCACGCATGGGCCATGAGCTGTGAGCGGGGCCTCCTCAGGTCCCATGTTAGTGGTGTGCAGGTGATAGGGTCGCTGGCTGGGGTTTCCTGCCACTCAGACACAGTCATATCCCTTCGCCTCTCAGCACAGTGCTTCTGGCTAGGGAAGTTTTCCCTGTCGAAAATGGGGGTCCCTGCTCACCTCCCACAAGGTTTGAAGCTTCCTCTCCCCACAACCCTCCTGCTTCCTGGGTACACCTCCCTCCCCTCAAGCTGTTTGCACCCTAGGTGAGAGGGGCCGTCCAGAAGGGCCCTAGCTAGGGCTTGGAAGAGTTCTAAATACTGTGTGGAGATGCGAAACACAGACCATGTGCCAGGGTGACATTCGGTTTCTGAGGAATTTCTTTTGTTGAGCTGCACTTGATGTTTTACTGCACGGATCCCAGTGTTAGTACCCCACTGTCCCCACAGGGCAGGGCTAGGGGCCCAGTACAGTACTAACAGGGACCCGAGGCTACTCTTCATTGTTGTTTCAAACGACTTATTTTTACTTGTGAATATGCAGGATTATTTGTGTGTGAGTCTGTGCACATGAGCACAGGTCCCCATGGAGGCCGGAAGAAGGTGTCGGATGCCCCGAAGATGGAGTTACAGGAGGTTGTGTGCCCCCCCCCCAGGGTGGGTGCTGAGAATTGAACTCCTCTGTAAGAGCAGTGGGTGCTCTAACTGCTGAGTCTTCTCTTCAGCCTCCTCTTTTGCCTTTTTCTGAGACAGGGTCTCCCGTGGCTTAAGGCTAGCCTGGAAGTCAGTGTAGCTGAGGAGGATATGGAACTTGCCTTCTGACCCTTCTACCATCAGGTCTTAAAGGCTGGCGTTACAGTTGTGTGCCGTGTCTCAGGAGCCAGTCCACAGGGGACCCCGGAAGTAAGCGGCAGCTATGGACACACTTCTGGAGAGTTGACATTTTGCAAAATGCAGCTAAGACCTTCATGAACATATGAGATAATTTTTGGAAATTATTATATTTAGGGGGGGGGGCTGGTGCCATAGTTGGCATGTGGCGGTCAGAGGACAGTTTTAGGAGCTGGCTCTCCACATGGGTTCTGGTGACAGAACTCAAGTTTGTCAGCTTTACAGCAAGTATCTTTAGCCATTGAGCCATCTCGTTGGTCCCACGACGTGATTTGAGAGCCACCGACACACTGTTTTTGATTCAGTGTATTCGAGATGAGGTTTCATGTGTTCCAAATCCTCTGTGCAGCTGAGGATGATACTGAACCTCTGATCTTCCTGCTTCAACCTTTGCAAGTTTCGGGAAACTTGATTGCAGCCTTGAGCCACCACACCTGGCTATTTGTAGTGTGTGTATGTCAGGGGGCAGGGGGATCAGGGGGCAGGGGGATTGAACCCAGGGCCTTGTGCATGTTAGACGAGTACCCTACCAACTGAGCTAAAGCCAGAGCCCTGGCTGGTTAAATTTAAGTGTGCTTTAGCACAAGAGTCACACGAGCCTCGCATGACTCGAGGCAGTCACTGAACAGGCGCTCTTTTTTCCAGGCATTCCATGTGCCAACGCCACTCTAGACCAGGAAGACACAGCAGCAGAGAGGTCACCAGGCTGATGTCTGCGGGAGACCCCAAGAGGGCTGTTTATGAGAGTTTGAATAAAGGGACCTCACCATCAAGAGGGCCAGACCCAGGTCAACACCACTGGATTTGTCCTGGGTGTTTGTGCTGCGAAGGCTGTGTGGCAGACACACCTGACTGACTCCCAGGCTGGCTCTATTTTTAGAAGTGTCAACCTGTAGCCCCCGCCTCCACACCTGCTGGAGAGGGCCCAGGGAGCCAGCCAGCCTACCTAAGAAAGGAAGCTGGGCCGCACAGGCAGTCTCATCCTTCAGATGGAGCGGCCTCCGGGCCTAGCTCACCTGGGTGGGCTGGACGAAGGCTTTGCTGATCTGCTGGCTGATCGGATGGGGAAATCCCAGCTCATGTCTGCAGGTCTACCTGCTATCGCCCAGGCTTCTGTGCCTTGAAGGAGGCCCAGCTGTGAGCCCTCTGGGTCTCAACAGGCACACCACACCTGTGAGCCCTTACAGTATCCCTTGAGGCCAGCTCGGAGACTTCCTGATCCACCCACCCACCCCACCCACCCAATGTGTAGTGAGACTACATCTCCAATCCTCAAATTGAGGACGGTACAAAGGAGATCTAGCCTGTCCGGGACTCCCTAGTCACTTGGGACCTTGGTCTTTGCTTGGCAGAGCTGAGCTGTATCCAGAAGCCTTTCCCTGTAGAACACAGACACATATAGAATCCAGACAGTGGACCCTCGGTTGCAGTAAACCTCCAACCCCAATAATCTCATGTGAAAACCACACAACTCATTTATTATATTTATAAGCTGTGTGCCTAGATTGGGTACATCTACCACCACACTCATCTAGTCCCTCGCTACGAGATCTCTGGCTACTTGTGGCTTCTCCAGGCCACGTGGTTCTGCTCTATCTTCTTTCCACCTCTTCTTCCCCTCTCCTCTGTCCTTCCCCTCCTTCCTCCCCCACCCCCGTTCTCTAAAACCTCCAGCGCCACCTTTCCACTGCCCAATGACCAGCTCCAGCCTTTGTTTGACCAGTTAGAATGGGGAAGGAGGTTCACATGAAATCACTTTAGTACCTGATCTACTCCTCCTTGGGGCAACTCCTGTTGAGGAAGCAAAATTAACCTGAAAATACAAATAGCAACCTTCCTCTACTGAAGAACGTCCAAGGCTCTTAATAAGAGGAAGACACGCTTGGAACCCTCTTGGGCGGTGTGCTGGCTGGCTTTTACATCAACTGGACACAAGCTGGCGTCTCCAGAGAGGACAGAGCCTCAATTGAGAAAATTCCTCTATAAGATCTGCCTGCAGGGAAGCCTATAGGGCATTTTCTTAATTAGTCTTTGATGGAGAAGGGCCCAGCCCATTGTGGGTGGTGCCATCGCTGGGCTGGTGGGCCTGGGTTCTATAAGAAAGCAGGCCAAGCAAGCCATGAGTAAACCAGCTTTGTAGCACCCCTCTGTGGGTACGTCAGTTCCTGCCTCCAGGTTCCTGCCCTGCTTGAGTTCCTGTCCTCGTGGCTCTGGATTAGGAAAAGAAACGGTGAGTGAAATAAACTTTCCTCTCCAAGTTGCTTTGGTTATGGTGTTTCATCACAGCAGTGGTAATTCTGACTGCGACAGGTAGGTTATCCCACCTCCCCTTCCAGGAGGCCCTCAGCCAGGCCAGGACACACTCTTGCTGTGTCTCAGGCTCTGTTCAAACCAGTGTCCCTCTCTGAAACTTGAGAAGGGAGGTCAGAGGAGCTAGGGTGGGTGGGTGGGTTGGTTGGTTGGTTAGGTCCAGCCGTTAGGGGCGGAGCTGAAAATGTGCCTCTGCGTTCCATCTCAGCTGCGTATGTTTTCTTTATGCTTTTTTTAAAATGAAAATGGAGACGCCGGGCTCAGAGGAACAATGATTATCCGGCTAGAACTGTGCACAGGTGGGATTCAGGCTGCTCCCACCTGAGCCGCTCTACCATGCCGCTCGCTCAGTGGGACTGCGCAGATCTTGCCTGTGTTTGCCTTTGGGCTAAACCATATGATAAAGACTGGGACAAGGCGGGCTCAGGGGAGGAGACTAACATGAGTGTGGGTGGAGACTAACATGAGTGTGGGTGTACATACATAAGCAGGTTCTGATGCCTACCAAGTAGGAGAGTGATAGGACACTCATCTGGGCTGCGGAGTAGGGAGGGAGGGCAGATACGGAGGAGGCACAGGTGCCTGGGATTCTCATGGCCCCCAGTCCTGAACCCTCAGTGCCGTTTTTTGCTCCCTAATCTGACCTCTTCCAACCATGTGCTGTTTCCTCTTAAAATGAAGAAAACAGGCAAGAGAGAAAGCCATCTGTTAAACAGTTTCACAGTGTCTTTGGGGACACTTTGGTCTTTTCCCTCCTATCTCTGTCTCTTCTTCCTTCAATCTACTCCAACTGGTATGATCACACAAACCCCAACTTTCCCAGCACTGACTCCCCACATCCTAATGTTCATTGGACTGCTTCCCCTGGAAAGGCTGGCTGTTGTGTGGCTGAAAGGCACAGGGGTGGGGGCCTGGCGTGGGCGTGGGCATGGGCGTGGGCATGGAAGCCAGGGTTTCCTGCATGCTAGGCAAGCAATGGTCAACCTCGTTCTCATTCACTTCTCTCTTGAGGGAAGTAAGAGGCAGCAGTGTCCTAGGTAGGGCTCACCCAAGGTCATCAGACTGAAACTCCCAACCCAAGCCTAGGAACAGGGGACTGCCCTGCTGGCCTAAAGCCATCTCAAATCCAGACTAGAAAGAAGCAAAGACTGGAGCTTTAGAAACCAGAGAGAAAAGTTGGGAAGAGCCCATGGTGTTGGGCGGGGAGGCTCCCTGACTCCTTTCCTTCTTAGTGTGAGTGTGCTTTCCCTGGCCTTTGAAGAGGAAGAGGCTGTGTTTTGTAAGCACACCACATCCCCCATGTGAGGAAGCATTGCTCATATGACTGTGTGTGGCGCTGGGCACACACAGCAGACAGCCTGAACAGCTGGATGTGGCAGCCTGGGGAGTTATTTGTTTTTGAGTTGGAGAGAGCTTTCTGGGGAGAAGGTGTGACTAACACTTTGGTCTGGGATTAACTGGTGACCGCATCCATCTGTCCATCCATCCATCCTTTTTTTGTTTGTTTGTTTTCATTTTTGGCATGGTACCGCAGGTATCCTGCTGATAGCTGGGACTTTCCAGGTTTGAAATATACTTTAGGGAGGTGCTTCAGTGGGGACAGGGGTAGAGAGAGAGACAGCCTTCACAGGTCAGAGACCCATCAATCCACCTTTCTCTCTGCTGGACCTTCTCAGTGTTCCAGGCTACCTGGAAGAGGCTCCTGATGCCTCTTCCCACACGCTTCCATAGATCCTGTCTGTCTGTCTGTCTGTCTATCTCAGAGTCTCTCCTTACAGATGGCACCTGTCCATCCATCCATCCATCCTTCTGCCATTTGTTTTAATTTCTTCTATTTCATATGTATTTATTAATTTATCAACCAGATTTATAGCAAAAGAGAGATATATTTAGGATTTTAAAATCGTCTGAAGTTGGACATGATGGCCTAGGCCTGAGGCACTAGAATTTGGTAGGTTCATGCAGGAGAGCTTGAACTCTCCTTCTTGAGTGTATGTGGATGTGGGCTATTCAGAGACCTGCTTCTAAACAAAGTAGAAAGGAAGGAGGGAGGAAAGGAAAGAGGGAGGGAGGGAAAGAGGGAGAGAGGGAAGAAAGGAAGGAGGGAGAGGGAGACAGAGAAAAGGGAGGGGACAGAGACAGAGGAGGAGGGAAAGTGGAAGGGAGGGTGGGAGGAAAAGAAATTCTTCTTAGTGCAGGTGACAAAGCCAGGCCTGTGGCTGTCACCCTCTAGGCAGCTGCTCCCCACCTCTAGCCTCAAGACCAATTCTTGACCATCTTTTCTGGCTTAAAAGAACCCACTGGAATAAGGAGTTGAAGGAATGGATCCTTGGGGGATCAGGCAGAGTGGTCCAGGCCCAGCATCTTGTCCAGACCTGCCTGGCTCTCCCTCTCCTCGGGACTTCAGCCATGTTTCCTGGGACAGAACGGTGGTCTAGAAGGAACTGGGCTCAGAGCAAGAACCTTCCTGGATACTGATAATTCCACCATGGGCATGAGCAGTGTGCCAGCCCTGCCCTGGGCCATCCATTCCTGCTCTGAAGATTGGGAAACTCCAGTCAAATGCCAGATTGAGTCAGTCATGGCTGCTTCCTTCCTTCCTTCCTTCCTTCCTTCCTTCCTTCCTTCCTTCCTTCCACCCTTCCTCCTCTTCCTTCTCTTCCTCTTCTTCCTCCTCTTCTTCCTCCTCCTCTTCCTTCTCTTCCTCTTCCTCCTCTTCTTCCTCTTCCTTCTTCTCTTTATCTTTCTCTCTCTTTCTCTCTTTCTCTCTCTCTCTTTCTCTCTCTTTCTCTTTCTCTCTCTCTCTCTCTCTCTCTCTCTCTCTCTCTCTCTTTCTCTCTCTGTGTAGCCCTGGCTGTCCTGGAACTCATTCTGTAGACCAGGCTGGCTTTGACTTCAGTGATCCCCTGCCTCTGCCACCAGAGTGCAAGAATTAAAGGTGTGCCTGGTTAGTTGGGTATTTTTCATACAAAGAAAGGGTGGTAGAGAATAATTAAAGAACTTCTGGTAATTCTAGCACTCCAGGCACAGAAGCAAGAGAATCTTATATTCAAGGCTATCCTGGGCTACAAATCAAGACTCCCATATCTAAAAAGTAAACAGAAAAGGACAGGGTCAGAATTCACAGACCCAGTAGCTCATTCCTGAAATCCCAGCATTTGGAAGGCTGAGATAGGAAGATTGTGGCAAGCTTCAGGCCAGCCTGTGCTACATAGAGAATTATAGGCCAGCCTGGGGTACATAATGAGGTCCAAGTATAAAGTGAGATAGCCCTTGTCTCAAAACAAAACAGCAACCCAAAAATGAACCAGAAAACAAATCTAACAAGTCTAACTTCAACATCAATGCTCCAAAGAACCAAGTCTGTGGTCAGGGAGAGAGAGCGAGAGAGTGAGAGAGTGGGAGAGAGAATGAGAGAGAGAGAGAGAGAGAGAGAGAGAGCACATCTGCCTCAGTTGCAGGCTTTATGTTCTTCTGGGGCTCACTTCCCTCAGGAGGTCACAGCCCCTGAAACTTGCTGTTGGGAAACAGGAGAAGCTGGGCTCTCTGTGCAGGAGCTTCTGCTGCTGCTCCCTGACCAACCGACTGACAGACCAACCACCGGCCAGCACCACAGACTGGCAGGAGCTCCTCAGGGTCCCCCGCCCCCACTGGACTCTTCTGGGTGTCCAAGTGTCCACATTGTTCCAGACATCTGTCTCCCTCCTCAGCTAACGATCAATGCTGAAGCTGTCACAGTACCAAGAGGCACAGTACCAAGATCCCCCTTGTCAAGAACACATTCTGGCCTGAGATGTGGTGTCGTCGTTCTAGCTAAAGTCCATTCAGGTCAGTTTCCCGAGTGCTTCTGGGAAAAAGTCATCCTTACTTTCACAGTGTGGCAGAGGGCGAGATGTTTCCTGCTATTTGGTTGTTTTGCTTGTGAAAGTTATTGGATGATGATGTGATGTCTGGGGTGGTGGCAGCCATTTTGTAACTCTAAAGTGAGTTAGCCAAGGATAAGGTAGCCAACTAAAGGCAAGGAAAGAGGAAATAACCTGGACCGTTGATGATGCTGAGCCCCAGGGTCGACCTGTCTTGAAAGCAGCCCTTCCTCTGGACTTATTGTTCTGTGAGAAAATATACGTTCCTTTTTGTCCAAGGACTTTGAATAGACAGCTCCTGTTTCTTGTCATAAAAACATCTCTGAGGCCTGAGATGGAGTCTGGAGAACTACCACCCAAGCTCATAGCTACCTGTAGGAACAGAAATGTGCTAGCTGAGGAAAATCATACCCTCTCTCCAGGGGAGGCTTTTCCTCACTGGTCCAGAGGGGAAGAGAACACCCCAGCTTGGTTCTGCACCCAGACTCTTCTTTACCCCATCAGAGGAACCCACACTCTGTTTGCCAGACTTCTGACCTATTTCCTGTGGGGTCAGAGGAGGAGAAGGTGAGGGTCAGGGTAGGGGGACTGTGGAGGGCAGCTTCATTCAGTGCATCAGGATAGAAAACAGATGCCCGGGAGCCCTGCTGGGCCCAGGTTCAGCCTGGACAGAAGTGGGGCCTGTTCTCAGCTCTGACCCTCCCAGCAAGCCCCTGTTCCCCAGGTCAAAGCCCAGCTGTGGCTGCCGCCATGTTTTAATAATCCTTTGAATTTGTCAAAACTTGGCAACATTTAGCCTTAGCTCAACCTCAGACTTATAAAGTCACCAGGGAAGAAGCCTTGGAGGGAGCAGAGGCACAATGACAGCAACCTGGGGGCTGGGGATAGGAATGTAGACTCAGGGACTGACTGGACCAAACACCTTCCAATGAGGCCTGCCCTGTCATGGAGTTCCTAAGCCCTGTGTCAGCCCCCAACTGCTGTGTAACTGTCACAGTCTTAGTAGCTGAAGGGCTGGGGATGTACTCAGTTGGCAAAGGTTTTGCCTAGCATGCCATTAAGCCCTGGCTGGGTTCAATCCCCAGAACCAAATAAACCAGGCACAGTAGTGAGTGGTACAAGCATAACCGGGCACTTTCGAGGGTAGCGGTAGGAGGGTCAGGAATTCTAGGCTGGAACTGGAGAAATGGTTCAATGTGTAAAAACCATTTGCTGCCAAGCCTTACAAATTGTTCTCTGCTCTCCTCACACACATTCATACATTCATGTGCACATACACACTCACATATGCACATATTCATGCACACATATATATACACACATGCACATACACAGACTCATATACATATACATATGCACATACACACACATGCACATACATACTCATGCATGCACATACATAATACATACTCACATACACACAGACACATGCACTCATACACATTCACACATGCACATACATACACACATGTACTCATACACACTCAAACATGCACACACACACTCACACATGCACATATACACACACATAAGCTGGGTGTACCTTTCATTTCAGCACTCAAGAGGCAGAGGCAGGTGGATCTCCATGAGTTCCAGGCCAGCCATGGCAAGACCTTGTTTTAAAACAATGGCAACAACAAAATACACATAGGCATAATTAATAAACTTTTGTTTGTTGTTTATTTTTTTTAAGAACCTGGGGCCTGAGCCGGGCGTGGTGGCACACGCCTTTAATCCCAGCACTCGGGAGGCAGAGGCAGGCGGATTTCTGAGTTCGAGGCCAGCCTGGTCTACAAAGCTAGTTCCAGGACAGCCAGGGCTATACAGAGAAACCCTGTCTCGAAAAACCAAAAAAAAAAAAAGAACCTGGGGCCTGGAGAGATGGCTCAGTGGTTAAGAGCACTGGCTGTGTTTGCACAGGACCCCTGTTCAATTGCTAACACCCACACAGCAGCTTACAACCATCCATAACTCCAGTTCCAGGCAGTCTGAAGCCCTCTTCTGACCTCGGCTGGCGCCAGACACACATACACATATACATTTAAGCAAAAACTCATATATATTTAGTTTTTATTTCCCTGAGATGGGGGTCTCACTGTGTAGCTCTGGCTGGCCTGGGATTCACTCTGTAGACCAGGCTGGCCACAAATTCAGAGATCTGCCTCCCAAATACTGAGATTAAAGATGTATGCCACCTCTCCCTGCAAAATAAATAAATCTTTTAACTGCTGAGCCATCTCTTAAGCCCCCCTTAAGAATTTAGATTCATTTATTTTATTATGTGTTAAAATAAATCTTAAGAAAGTATAAGCTCATCCTCAGCTGCATTTGGAGCCAGTCTGGAATACATGAGACCCTGTCTCAAAAATTAACGAACAAATGAACAAAATTAAAAAGAAGAGCAAACTTAATTGCACAAAAGAGGAACTTATTTGCTCGTGTCTCTGGCAGTTGGGCAGGGTTTGGGGGACAGCTCGTGTAGTCTGCGCATGGAGGTATGTCTCAGAAAGTCTGATGGGACAGGGAACGGAGGGACCTGGGGGACCTGTTCCCAGTCTCGCCCTCTTCCTCCTGTTGTCCCTCATCCCCGGGTAGATGGCTAAAGAACAGACTAGGCTGGGAGTCTGTGCAGCTCTGCCACCCACCGAGAAGAGGGAAGCTCAGCAGATGAGTACCGTGGATCCCCAGAGGACACACGTGCTCTTGCATTTAAAACTCTCGCTGAGCCAGGCCTGTAACCCCTGCAGGCTGGGATAGGAGGCTTGAGAGTTCAAAGCCTGCCTGGGCTAGAGTGGAGCACTTAGGAAGACCCTGCCTCAACTAAAACATGGGAAACGTCTTCAGTGCAGCCCAGGAGCGGAGCCCTTGCCCAGAGGGTGTCAGGCCATGCACCCCAGTGTCACCAACCAAGTCCTGCCACTGGTGTACAGCACTCACACTAGTTAGTAGTTCTTCCCTCTCTCTGACCCTTCCTTGCTCCTCCTCTCCCACCCCGCTTTCTTTCTTGAGATAGATTCTCCTGTGTCCCAGGTTGGCCCTGAATTTGCTTTGTTAACTAAAGATGATCCTAATCCTCCTGCCTTTACCTCCAAATACTGAGATTATAAATATGGGAGTGTTTAAAAATCATAATTTATATAGGATATTATGAGATAGCAACAATCTGTGTGTGTATGTGTTTGCATGTATATGAGCATGTGTGTGTGAGTGTCTAGGCCTGCTGTGAGTGTTCATTTGTACGTGTCTACGTGTATATATGTAAGCATGCATGTGAGTATGTGCATGTGAGTGTGTGCACGGGTGTGTGCTTTATATGTGAGGGTATACGTGTATGTGAGCATGTGTGTGAGCGTGTGTGCATGTGTATACTGTGTGTATGCCCGGCTTACACACTGCGTACTGGGTGGCAATGGAGAGTGCCACATTCTTTTGCCTGAAGCAGCAGGTCACAAGGGCAGCCCGCGCCTTGCAGTGGGGGTGGAATGAGGGAGGAGAGGCAGACTCTGGCTCTGAAGGAAGAAGAGCCTTCCTTACAGAGAGGGGAGGGAGGGTGGGGACAGCCCAGCCACCCCAGGTCCTAACCTGTGTGGCCTTCAGGCTTCTGGCTCTAAAATGAAAACCATCCTGCTTACCCCCTAGAGGCACAGGGTGTGACAGGGAAGAAATGCTGGGACAACATATCCTGGGACAGAGAGGTGGCTTGTTTAGGCTCGGTCCTGCTCCCATCCTCTGACCTGACTTTATAGAGGCCTACCTGCCTGTATCCATCTATCTGTCTATCCATCTATCTATCCATCCGCCCATCCTACAGTTCTTGAATTCTTTGACCCAGATACCACTCCAGAAGCCAGGGATCATAGCAGATCACAGACAGCAGCCATTGCTGCTGTCCCAGAGTTCATTTTTAGAGAAACAGCTGATATACAGTAAGTACGGGTCGGGGTAAAGGAAGCTAAGGAAGAGAAGACGTAGGACTGTCTTTTCATTGGCTGGTGTGGCTTGGACATTTGGCTAGAGGTGTTTCCTTGAGTCAGTTCTAATGAAGAAGCCAGGAGGGTGACATCAGGTGCTGGGAGACCAGTGGGCCCCTCAGAGGCAGGGAGTGGAAGGAAAGGAAGCGAGAGAGGAACAGTGTAGCACACAGGCTTGAAGGAACAGTGTAGCACACAGGCTTGAAGGAACAGTGTAGCACACAGGCTTGAAGGGACATCCTCCCCAGACCCTGGGTGGCTCCTTTCCCCAGGGTATTGAAATATTGCTTTCATGATGGGCTCCATGACCCACTTGCTGCTGATGGCTGGCTCTTGGGGTGGGGGTGGGGAAAAATGGGGGTGTGACTGTCCTGCATACCACCCTGTACATGCATGCTGGTGCCAAGCTAGGAACCCTGCAGAGGTGGCCCCACTCTCAGACAATTTGCATGTGCTACTGACGTAGTTGTGGTTTGGAGCCCTTGGTGTAAACCCAAGTCAAAGACAGAGCGTCCTGTCCTCGGAGGCTATGGTGCAGGTGAAGGGGGTGTGTGTGTGACAGTAGATACTGCGAATGTGTATTCACACACGCACAGGCACACACAAGTGCACACACAGACACATGCGCGCACACACATGCATACATGCAGCAGTCGTCCTTCCGGTGCTTCCTGCGTCGTCCAGCATGCACACGTGTGTGGTGCACACATGGACAAACAGCTGCTCTGGCCCAGACACCCCTAGACCTTGGGCTCAGGTACAACACCCCACACTCAACCTCTCTGGAGCCCAGGGAGATGGAGGAAGCAGCGAGGGCACCTTCCTGCCTCTGAACAGGAACCTTTGGTTCTCTGGGCCTCACAGAGGGTACCCGGCTGTTTATCAGCTTCTGTCTTGGAGGGAAGCATGGCTTTTTTGCCTTCTCATGTCAAAACCACTTCCCCATAGGCCAGCTTCCACACTCAGCCCTCAGTGGGGCCCAGCTTGCTCGCTCCGTGCTCAACAGGGGCGCATGTCCAGTTTGAGGACATGCTCAGAAACCCACCTGGCTTTGGGGAGATCTGCCTGCCCCAGATTTCCCCAGGCTGCAGTGTCTGTTCCAGGCTTCCTGGCTTTGAGGGTGGACTTGGGAGGTAGGGTCCAGGTTCAGTGCCAGCTCAGCAGGACCTGGGATGGGCCACATGGCCTCTCCATGTCATTTCTTTTTGGCAGAGCTCTGTGAGTTCCCCTGAAGTCTACTGTGCAGAGACAGCAGTCAGCACCGTCTGGTTTCTTGCCTTAGAAGGGACAGGCCATGACCTCTCTTGCTCTGGCCTCGCAGCCCCAGCCAGCAAACCATCAGGACATTGGGGTCTCCATGGAGACAGAAACATGATGCTAAAGGGGTGAGAGCTTGGGAGGGTCTCTCCATCTCCTCATCTGTGGGACAGGAACCCACTCAGCCTCTTTTCATCCAGCTTCAGACTGCTTCTTCTGCCATGGCCCCAGCTTCCACCCCTCTCCAGGCCTCTACCCTGCCAGGCTTCTTTTCTGCTGCCCAGAGCTCATAGCCTATATTCCTTGAAGCCCTGGGATCCTCAAGTGTGAAGGGTACAAGAATCCCCACAGCACAGATAATGCCAGGTGATACGTGGCTGTCACCGCCTGCCTCCAGGACCTGAGCATACGGTCCCTACCCCCTTGCTTGGGTCTTGGGAACCAAACCCCAGGCCAGCACTAGATTGGAGGGTGGGTAGCTCTTTCCAAATGCAGAAGGAAGGAAGAGAGGCTGCACGCTGGGTGCCCTGTCTAGAGGAAGTCGGAGCTGGGCTGTGGTGTGACAGTTCCAGGGCCTCACGCATCTCCTGCCTGGCTCCTACCCTGCTGATGTCATGGGGAGTAGCTCTCCATCCCCACCCCCAGCCACTGGTGGGTAGTGACAGGGTGAAGTTCTGAATGACCAGCAGGCCCATTTGCCACCCCCACCCCCCAATCATGACCACCCTCCCCCAAGTGCTATCCTGGGAAACACTGTATGGCATCCACTCTGGGCTAGGAAACTTCATAGCCAGACCTTCATTTGAGCCTCTATACCACCCCATCCTTTATAAGTGAGAAAGTCATCCCAGTGACGGTAGGGCCCCTGCCTGGTATGTAGCTTAGAGGTGGCAGAGCAGGCCTTCCCACCTGGGGGCCCCTGACGGCCTCCCGTTAGCTGGGGCCTATGGAGGGGGTGAGAGACATCCTGGAGGAGTCCTCAGAGGCCTCCTGTTTGTTGAGAAGGAAGCAAGTGCCCAGGCTATGCCATGGGCTCCTCCTCGCTGCCTGGCTCCTACCCTGCTGATGTCGTGGGGAGTACCTCTCCATCCCCTCTCTGGGGTGGAGAAGGTCCCTTGGCAAGGGAACCTGGTGGGAGAGGCTCCCCGGTGAAGACCTCTAGGGCTCTCAGATAGCTCCAGCCGAGCAGGGCCTGACTGACACCTTCTGCCCTCTGGTTTGTTTTCTTCAGTATCTGGGATCATCTCACCGAGGGCTTCGCACACACCGCACACACAGTCACTGTGCCAGATAAGCAAACACTCTGCCATTACGCAACATTCCGTGGCTCCTTTTTTGTTTTGTTTTTCTTGATTTTTTTTTTTTTTTCTTTTGAGGCAGGGTCTTACTAGGTAGCCCTGGCTAGCCCGGACATTGTGATGCAGATTAGGCTAGCCTCAAACACTTCATCAGGCTTCTGCTTCCTGTGTGTGTGTGTGTGTGTTGGGTGGGGATTAAACTGGGAGCCACCATTCAGGGTGTCCTAATGTTTTCATTTGGATGCAAGTTCTCCATAGGCTCCCCAAGCTTGGCCTTGAGTTTACACTACAGTCCATTCTCCTGCCTCAGCTTCTCAGGTAGCTGGGATCACAGGCCCTGTGCCACCAGGACTGTCTACTTAGTTTATGCATCCAGTTAATCTGCTTATTAGTTAATTCCCAGCTGGACTGCAACCCTCAGAGGTCCTAGTCTCGCTGGTTCCTCACTGAGAAGGATGCTCAGCTGATCTCTCATGGGATGGAGAAAGGAAGGAATGAAGAGACTCAGGCTGTGGAAGACAACAGCTAAGTGGGGGAAAGTTCAGCGGGAGGGTAAAGTTTCTAAAGGCAAGCCAAAGAGATAACTCTAGGCGGCTGAGAAGAACGAGAAGTACTTTAGAAACGAGAAGGAACGGGGGCCACCACATGTAGTCATGAGACCTCAAAGTTCAACGGTACCTTCTGCAATTGTTCAGTTTTCCACATGGACAACGGTCTGTGGTGGTCCCCACAGGTGGGGAAGGAGGACCTTGGCCTCAGCAGGCTCTGAGGTGGAAAAAAAAATGCATGGGTTAGGGGCAGGCTTAAAGGTGTCTTCAGCAGGAGAACAGGCTGTGCCCTCCGTGAGGGTGCCACGTGGTTATGGTTAGCAGTTTGCCATCCGGTATTGTCTCCAAAGACAGTTGTCCGACCCGGGGCGGGGGGTGGGGGGGAGCAACTGGTGTGCTGTTAGAATCTCTGGTACCTGCTGTGCTCAGTGGGCGGGTAGGGAAATCACCCGGCACACCCCACAGACACCCACCGAATGCTGGGGACCAAGATAATGGTAACCGCCGCGGGGAGGGCTATTTCCTGAGCTGGTGGGGTAATGGAGGTTGGGGACATGGTGTTCTGAGGTCTCACCAAACTGAGGCCTCAGTGGGGACCTGTCCCAGCTGCAGGAGCCACTCCTCCCGGTCCTACCGGCCGGGCACAACAACAATGTCCTGGTGGCTGTGGCTGTCTGGATGAGTCACCTTGCCCACATTGAGCCCGACTGGCGATGTTATCAGTAGCCTCGCTTGCTTCATCCTGGGTGACATCACCCACCTCTGCCGTCTCCTTCTCGGCACTGAACCATAGCCTAATGTCCTGGCATATCCTGGGTGAGCTGGCCTGTAAGACCACCAGGGCATCTCCACTGGGGGCTCAGCTCAGAGCCCTGGTTTTGCTGTGCAAGGTCCCTGCCTACCAACAGGGATTAAATGTAGAAGGCTCTCTTCCATCATGTGCCACAGTTACTCCATCTGCTTCCTCAGCCGAATATCTCCTAGGAAGGATGCCAAATTGTGTTCTTGGGTGGAAGTCCTGAATCCCTCAACCTGTGGCCTGGGCTTGGGTTCCCTGACTTCTGCCTATTGTTGGCCTGGTGGCCCTGGAGCTTCTGGGATGGGGTCGTTGAGTCTCTTAGCTCACCTAGGCCCAGACTATGGCATGGCAGCTTCTTGGGGGCTGAAGGTCAGCCCTGTATCTGCTGCCCTCTTGTCCTTGTTCTCAAAGGTAACCTGTGAATGGTGCCATATGGAAGGACTGGAGGATCAGCAGAGCAGTGACCATGCGCACACAGGACTTCGTGGCAGAGGCAGGATGGAAGGGTGGTCCCCTGGGCAGGTCCCCACCTGTCTTCTCTATCAATGGAGCTAGCAAGAGAAGTCTGAGAGAGCATCATATGAGCCCCCCTCCCCCATCATCTCCACTCCGTGCCAGGAGGCTACCTGAGCTTGGCAGGTCAAGGAGTCAGGGCGGGGGGCGGGGGGGCGTGTGAGTGGAGAGACAGGGAGAAATGTCTGCCCACCAAGGGGACCCCATGAAACAGCGTCTCAAGTACAGACTTTTAAACAGCACCCACTTTCCCTTCAGTTACCTGGAACAAAAGAAATTGTTCCTTAGGTAGAAAAAGGAAACCACAGAAGCAAGAGAGCCCACCACTGAGGTCATATCATCTTCACCATCAGCTGCCGAGCAGAGCCCCAGAGCCGCCGGGTGCACCGGAGGGGGGGGGGGGTGCGGCCCTAGGAGCCAGCCGCTCTGCCCAGCATCCCATCTGCCTCTGCCCCCTGTCTCCCCTGCTGCATCCCTGACTCCAGAGCTCTGGTGTCACACAGAGCCACAGCTAGGCAAGCATTGTGGTGATCATAGAGAGGCTGAGTCCCAGGCATGGGAAGAGGTTGGCAGGAGAGTTTCAGAGAGGAGCCTACTTGGGTTAGGGCCAGCTGACCAGGCCCCCAAGCTCTTGAGTCCCCTTCTGCCCTGAGCTGAATTCTCATCAACCAAGAGGTACACCTCACCTCTTCAGACTTCGTCTCCACTGCTGAACTCTCGCCTGTGGCCTGCCTAGACCTCCAAGTTCTAGAACATAGCCTAGCCAGCTCTCCTTGGCTATAGGCCTCGTTCTAATCCTACTCAACCCTGATTGTCTTTGTTGGCAAGAGCATGCCCTAGGGCTGCCTGTCTTTTGAATTCTTTCCCCTCTCTTAAGAAACAAAACCAAACATTAATTTTTATTTTATAGGACTATAGGTGTATAATACCATGCCTGGTATCCCTAGTGCTTCTTTTTTTTTTTTTTTTTTTTTTTTTTGGTTTTTCGAGACAGGGTTTCTCTGTATAGCCCTGGCTGTCCTGGAACTCAGTTTGTAGACCAGGCTGGCCTCGAACTCAGAAATCCGCCTGCCTCTGCCTCCCGAGTGCTGGGATTAAAGGCGTGCGCTACCACGCCCGCCCGGCTTCTATTGTTATCTAAAGAAGACTCCTCGCTAAGCTGCTTAAGAGCTCAGACTTTACCCTGCTTTAGCCTCCAGAGTAAAGAGAAACTGGCGTGTGTTCCCAGTTTTCCTGAGAGCTGCCGGTGGAACCCACAGTTCTGGTGTCCTTTCCTTGGGTACGTGGTGCCCTGTTCTCCTGACAGCTCCTGCCTTCCTCTCCAATCGGACCTGGGTGCTGATGGGCACCAGCAAGCCGGGTGCCAGTGGGAATAGCACTTGAGCCTGCGCATGTACCTCTTTCCCCTGGCCAGCACTTCCTCTCACGAACGTGGGGCTGTCCACGCTAGCTTCTGCAGCATGCAGTGTCAGCCTGGGGACAGGGTAGACTTGCCAACAAGGCCCAAAGGTTGCCCCAACCACATGGGGCTGACACACTGGCATGCCCGTCGACCTGCATCTCCCGTGCTGCTTTTGCATTCTCTGACCTTGGTCTCATCATCTGCCAAAAGGTCAGCACAGACCCTTCTCCTTCCTCAGATGAGGGGGAAGGGTGGGTGGGTGAGCCTGGGAAGCAGGGAGGAGGTGCACACCCTGCTGAGCGCAGGCGGGCAAGCTCCCTGGGGTGGAGCTAGGCTCGGGAGTTCGGAGGCCTCACTATGTGGCTGCCGCCTCCCTCCCCAAGCCTGGGCCATGTGCCTGAGTTCACAGCGCCCCCTGCTGGCAGGCTCTCTCAGAAGCTCCCTGTGGGCAGCCCGAACCCCACATTCCTTCACAGATGGGGTCTTGCCCTCTGTAAGCCCATTTTAAATCAAAAGTGCCCCTGGAAAGTCTAGGCAGCATGAAGTCCAGGCTGGGGGTGGAGTTGGGGAGCCGGGGTTCCCAGGATAAATTTTAGTAGGCTCCTGAGTCTTGGAAGTCTCTGCCAGCCCAAGCCCACATGGGCTGGTGGGGGGATATCACACAAGGGCAGGCTTGAGGAATGAGCAACCCTACCTATGTACCCTGAGCCTGACCCTCATCAGATCTGGAGAGGGCAGAGCAGAAGGAGGTAGGGCAGTCTTCAGCCCTGCCTGCATCTCTCCTCTGTCAGACCCTCACTCCACATCGGTGGCTTTACCCACTGCCTCTGGGAAAGCCTGCAAACTCAGCCCCACCATGAGCGTTTTTACTGCTTGTGAGACTTCCCTACACTGTGGTCTTCCCAGGCTGCTTGTATCTAGCCGAATACAAAATTCCCCCTCCTCCAGGAAGCCTTCCTAGATGGCCCCAGGCTTCAGTGATTTTTCTCTGGCTCCAGGCTTTTGCAGGACTTCTCACACATATTTCATTGTCTTGTGCAGTGTTATCTGATCCCATCTTTAGAAGCACAGACCACTGGATGGAAAGCTTTGTGTTGCCTTTTTTCCTGGAGCTCTGGGAAGGTCTCAGGGACAGAACATGCCTGTCATTTTGTTTTAGACAGGGTCTCACATAGCCCAGGCTGGCCTCATATTCACTATGTAGCCCAGGCTAGTCTTGAACTTACTGTTCTCCTGTCTCAGCCCCACAAGTCCTGTGACTAAAGTGAATTTAAGATCAGCTGTAACCACGTGGGTGTGGTCTTGCTCCTGGGGCACATTGTCGATATTTATTGATAATGTTTGGGGGTATGAGTGGGGCTTGGATGCTAACGGAATCTTAGAATAAATGTCAGAGATACAGTCATGGTCCTACAAGGCACACAGAACAGTGCCCAGGTTATAAACGCTGACTGAAATAAATTCAGATCTGGTATTTTTATTGTAGTGACCAAGGTCAGTGGGTCCCTCAGGAGACATGAGCACTCCCCGGGAGGACGGTGCAAGGTCTGAGTCGACTCTAAGTGTTCCTTCTCTGTCCTCTATAGTTCTGGGTGCCCTGAAACACTTTTCTGGTCTGAATGTGGCTTGTGCAAGTGGAGATAGGCCTGAGCCAAGGAGGGAGGGTCCAGACCTGAATTAGAGTCCTTAGTGTAGTGAGGTCAGCCCTTGGGAGCAGAGATAGCCTAACCTCATCTATAAATGGGGATCGAGTGACCCCTTTCCGTCCCAATGGACTAAGATCCTCAGCTGTTCTGTGTGCTCAGCATTTCTGTCTGCTGATGGGTGGGGCACTCTTCCCATAGCCAGATGTGGGAGGTGGTTGTGGCAATAACTGCCCTCCTGGGAAACAGCTGTCAGAACAGGAACGCTTTGACGAGCGCATCAAAGCTGCTTGCACGTCTCCTAGGAACTGACTGGGTGGGTGGGACAGAGCGAGCCTTCAGCCAGGAACAGCTGTTGGCCAGGCCCCAGTGCAGCGCTGGAGGCCTAGGAAAGCATCCCCGTTAGTTGGGCTTAGGAATGTCCCAGAGGCTAGTCATTGTGACACAGCTCTCCTCTGCATAATTCTAGGTGGGCTTGGGCCATCCAGGGCTCTTGGTGCCCACATGGAGGCTGCTGACTCCTGTGGAGAACTCTGTAGGGGCCTGGCTCCCATTTCCTGGGGGTGGTGCTCCTAAGGAGGGGTGCTCCTAAGCAGGGAGGGGGCTCTCTTTCCCTTTCAAGCCATGGAGATCAGGAGCACCTCCCTGTGAGAGCTGGAACCTGCTTTTCCTTTCAAAGGGCCCAAACCTGACTAAGCAAAGGATGGGGCTTTGAGGAGAACAGGAAGCCAAGCTCCCTGCTCTCACATCCGCCACAGTGAGACCCCACCACATCTCCTGAGGGCCAGGAGAGTACATGTATGTGAGACATGGGAACAGGCCCAATATCCTTGGATCTTATCCTGTGGCATTGTGGGGCAAGGGAATGTTCTGGAGCCAGATGCTGCAATATACAGGAAACAAGAACTTTAATTCCCTCAAAGCCTTGGCTTGCTCATCCGTAAATGGGTTTACTGACACTTCCTGTGCTCTAGGTTGCTGGGAGAGTTGGAAGGAAGGTATTTGAAGGCTTTAGTATAGTGTATGTGTGTCTGTGTGTGTGTGTGTAGTTGGTGCTTATTACATGCTGCTAAATGTGGCTATAATATATATATTATATTATATTATATTATATTATATTATAGATCTAGTGTTGTAACCTTCACAGTGGCCATTTCAGTTCCTGGCATGAAGTTTTAAGGCAACCTATTGCTTTAGCTTAGAGTGAAAGCAAGACCCTTTCTCTGGGAGCCCTGAGGTGTGGCATTTGGGAGAGATGGGCCCCAGAAATGTTTTAGGCACTTGGGTTCAGGATAAAGACTACAGGAGTGGCATATCTGAGGCTACAGCTAGGGTTGGCTGGGTTCCTGTCACCTTAAGGGACTGTGTGTGTCAGTGTGTGCAGGTGGGCGACTGTGGTTCATGACCTGTTTGAGCATGTGTTCGTGGGACAAGTGTGTAACCAGGTGGGGCTCTGGGCAAGCTCACTGTGGGTGTTGGTGTGGGCGTGTGGGCCTGGATCTTGCTCTTTGTGGATGGTTTGGTGTGTGCATCTCACAATCTGATGGCCTCACTTCCCTCAGTGAGGGTGTCTCTCCGCACGTGCAGTGTGTGGCTGAGGGACTGGCTATTGCATTCTTTCTGACAGTGTTGTAGCTCTTGTGGGCATGCCAGTTATGAGGGAGTCCATGGAGCTCACACAGGCCTGTCCCCAAGGAGCACTGGGCTTAGAGGCTCTGCTGGTGTGGGAAGCATCTTTCCCTCTTCCTTCCTTCCTTTCTTTCTTCCTTTCTTTCTTCCTTTCTTTCTTCCTTTCTTTCTTCCTTTCTTCCTTCCTTTCTTCCTTCCTTTCTTCCTTCCTTCCTTCCTTCCTTCCTTCCTTCCTTCCTTCCTTCCTTGCTTACTTTTGTTTTGCTTTATTTTTCAAGGCTGAGTTTCTCTGGTTATAGCCCTTGCTGTCATGAAATTCACTCTGTAGACCAGGCTAGCCTTGAACGCTGCTGGGATTAAAGGTGTTCCTCCACCCCTGGTTGGCATTTAGTTTTAAGAGAAAGCAGCTGGCTTCCTTTCTCAAGCATCTATACTCTACGCATCTCACAGCACGTGAGAAGTGAGTGTATCTGCGTTCCAGTTACTCTACATCTGTGTCAACACTTGGCACTGTCGATGTTTTTGAGTTCAGCTGTTCTTAGTTATTTTCTATGCTTTCCTGGCTCCGTGGGGTTTTGGCCTGGAGCAGCCCCTAAGGAGTAGGCTTCTGACAGACACCACACAATTTTTTTTTCAGCATAGACACGTCTTGAATATTACTTGGGAGGTATTTATGTTTAAAAGGTTATTTATTATTTACTACAAATCTAAACAAGTGGGCTCCAGGCATCCTTGCTCACGGCCTCCTTCTCCACACCTAAGTGAGGGCTGATGGAGAAGTGGAAAGCCAGCCAGCCAACCCAGATCCCTCCAGTCAGTTTGTTCTCGTTGACTGTGTCTCCTGGGGCTCAGACTGGATGTGACTCACCCTGAGGCTCACAGCAAGTGCCTGATGGGCCCACATAACCCGAGCAGTGGTCAGGGTGGCTCCAGGAGGCTCTGGAAGCACACTAGCCTGGTTTGCAAATACCGAGCCACACTGTAGTTGTACATGGCGTCACATTCGTTTCAAGAGGGCATTGTCACATCACAGCTCTCGGCTCTCAAGGCTCGTCCTCCATCTTGAGAACATCAGAAATGCAAACCAAGCATAGGTCACTTTCAGAGGGGTGTGGCTTTGCATGCTGACCACACACACCTAGAGTGTTCTAGAATGTTCCGTGTACTCTGGAACCTCTAGGATCTGGGGAGAATTGTGGGTCCTTCTCTGAGGGAGGTTTTAAACAGGTAGAACCAAATCAGGACTGTCAAAGCAACCAAGGAGAATAAGACACAGAGCTCCAGCCAGGGAGGCAGCTCTGAGAGGAGGAGTGGAGTGTTTCTTTTAAAAGGTTTTCATCTTTATTTTAATTTTGTATGTGTGGGTGTTTGACCAACATGCACATCTGTACACTACATGTATGTAGCACCTGTAGACCCTAGAAAGCATGGAATGCCCTGAGATTGGCATCACATGCTTTTGTGAGCTGCCATGTGGGTGCTGGGAATTGAACCCATGTCCTTTGCAAGAGCAGCCGGTGCTCTTACCCACTGAGCCATCTCTCCAGCCCCTTTCCCCTGAGGTGCTTCTTGATTAATACTTTACAATTTATTTATTTTTAATTTAGTGTGTGTATATGTGTGTTTGTGTGTGGTTGTGACTTTGAGTGTGTGTTTCTGAGTGTGTATGTGTGTGTGTGTACACATAACACTCTGTAGAGATTAGTGGGCAGCTTGAGGGTCTTGGTTCTCTCCTTCCATCATATGGGTTCCAGGAATTGAACTCAGGTTGTCAGGATTGGTGGCAGGCACCTTTGCCCAGTGAGCCAGGTAAGTCTCTATCTCTGCTTCCCATGTCATCAGAGGAGCGCTGAGATCTCAGACTTGAGCTGCCACATCCAGCTTTAGGAAGATGACAGGTTCCAACTTGGGGTATCAGGCTGTGTGGCAAGCACCCTTACCTGCCATTAACTCTCAGTCATCTCACCTGCCCTCGAGCAACACTTACCTGGTGGTTGTTCTGCAGCAGTGACAGGTAAGCTTTTTAAAAGGTCTGCAATGAGTCTAAAGTGATCAGTGTCCATTGTTATTGTAGATGTTTCCTATACATAGACAGGGAGAGCAGTTAAAGGCTAGTAACAATACCTACACATACACATAAACACACACACATCTAAACACACACACCTAAACACACTCACATACCTAAACACACACACACACACACACACACACACCTAAACACACTCACATACCTAAACACACACACACACACACACACACACCTAAACACACTCACACACAAACACACTCACACACAAACACACACCCTTTTCCAAACTCATGGGACTTTGCATTCTCTTCCCAGACCCGTGAGGGGGACGGGCAGCTACGAATCCTGGGTAAGAGGCCTACCTGAGGGGGAAGTCTAGAGCTTCAGGGCCGGGGGTGGGGGGACAGAGGCCAGCACTATCATTGCTAAAAAATATGGAGGAGATCTGAGGGTGGCCTAAGGGTATGGGTCAGTGTGTAGATGCTGAAAGCACCTAGTGGTCCCCTCTTCCCTAGCACTGGCCAGCCTGCTGTACTAGTTCCTGAGCTACCCCAGGCCTTTCAACCTTCTTGTCCTGCAGTGTTGAGAATAAGGCCAGTCCTCTATTCTTAGCAACCTGCCCAGAGTCCCTGAGGCTGGGATCTGGGGCACAGAGGAGAGAATGCAAACCAAGGCCTCCTGCCTACCATGCACCTAACCAGGGCAGGCCAAAGCCTCTGAGAGGGAGGCATGGAAGACCGCTGTGGGTCAGGCAGGGCTGGGCTTTGCCCTGAAGGGTAGGCGTAGGCAGGACCAGCCCTGCTGAGGGTAGGATGAGCAATTCTGAGATGGAAGCTATGAGGAAGTTTCTGGAAATCTGTGCCTCTTGCCTCTCTTTTAAACTTCCTCTTCTGCCTCCTCCAACAGGAAGCAGAATCCAATTTCCTCTTTTTTTTTTTTTTTTTTTTTTTACACAGGGTTTCTCTGTGTAGCCCTGGCTGTCCTGTAGACCAGGCTGGCCTAGAACTCAGAGATCTGCCTGCCTCTGTCTCCTGAGTGCTGGGATTAAAGGCATGCGCCACCACTGCTGTCAGCTTTTTTTTTTTTTTTTTCCCAAAGCAGCACTGAGAACATTTTAACTCTAGGTATTCTCCCACAAGTACAGTGGTGCCAGTTTTCTTCAGAGAATTCTTCTGAGACAGCTCAGCAGGCGAAGCCCTTGTTGCCTGATAATCTTAGTTCAATCCCTGAAAGTGCGTACAGGCAGAACACAGGAGAACTGATGTCCTCTGACCTCATTACATGTGGTATGAGCTATCACATGTGTACCACCACTCATGAGCCAGCACACGAGTCATCACGCCGGTCACCACACATGTACCTAGAGACAACAATAATAACAGCAACATTGAATTACTCTTGGTATGGTGGTGCAAGCCTTTAATTCCCTCACCCTCAGGAGGCAGAGGCAGACAGATCTCTGAGTTCAGTTCCAGGACATCCAGGGAGACTCAGAGAATTCCTGTCTGGAAAAACAACCCCCCCAAAAAATGAAAATCAAAAGAAAGAATCTGTTTCAAGATTAAGTTAAATTAATATTTTGAAAGAAACCCAGACATCTACGTAAGAAAGTGCTAAGCTAAGAGCGCTGTGTCGTATCCCAACCTGCTCTTACAGGGTGTGAACATGTCAGGAATACTCAGGTGGGCTTGTTTGCTGCATGAGTGATATTGACATTTGGTAGAATGCAAGATCCTCGGGGAACAGGAAGAAGGACACAGTCCCTTGTGTCTTGGGGTAGAGAGCTGTCTAGGGGCCCCAGTGAGCCACATTCTTTGATTCAAATGTCTTATATAGTTCTCTTTCCCCATGGGCATGTGACTTGCTTTTAGTAACATGACAACTATGGTCGAGAAGACTTCTGAGAAGCCTCGCCTCTGCTCATGCCTGTGCTCCTGGAACATTCTCAGGGAAGACAGACACCATTCTAAAAAGACCGAGGTGTAGGATTATGAGATCACCCAACACAGAGTGTAGCTGGCCACTAGATCATTCGCTGTGGCCTTGGTGGGCTCTTCAAGCTAACTCAAGTGCATGAGTGACTACCTGAAGTGACCGGAAACAGAAGGAGCACCGCACCACGCTGAGCCCTTCCCAAATTATTGACCTATAAAACCATAAGCAAATAAAGCCGTGTTATTTTTAAGCCATTAGGTTTAGGAGTGGTTTGTTACACAGCAATAAGAACGGAGAATCTTGTCATAGACGTTTGATAAATGCATTTGGAATGAGCGAGTGACTAACCCCTGCTGTGCTGTGCTTCCCCTGGTCTTTGATACTTAGCAGGCCTCTATCACATCCGCTTTCTTATATGACTCCTGGGCAGTTCTGCTTTATATGTCAACCTGACAGGGTCACCAGGTACTCAGATATTCGGTCAAATATCTTGGCCATTTCTATAAAGGTGTTTTTAATAGGATTAACATTTAAGCCTTTCCAAGCAGATTACCCTGTTTTACATTTTATGTAGGTGGGGCTTATCTAGTAAGGGGGAGGACTGAATAGAACAGAAGGTTAACCCCAGATGGGAGAAGTGCCCCATGAGACAGCCTTCAGACTGAGGTATCAACTCTTCCTGGTTCTGTGGCAGCCTGCTACTTTGTACTAAACAGATATTAGCCTTGCAAGTTTTCAATTTGGCTGGCCTCCATAATTGCTAAGTCAATACTCTATAGTTCTCTCTCTCTCTCTCTCTCTCACACACACACACACACACACACACA
>CACVCL010028522.1:0-99946 GCA_902729485.2 Mus minutoides
GTCAGCTATTAGATGGAACACAGGGTTCCCAAGGAAGAAGGAGCTAGAGAAAGTACCCAAGGAGCTGAAGGGGTCTTCAACCCTCTAGGTGGAAGAATAACCATGAACTAACTAGTACCCCCTGGGCTCGTGTCTCTAGCTGCATATATAGAAGAGGATGGCCTAGTTGGCCATCAGTGGGAAGAGAGGCCCCTTGGTTTTGCAGACTTTATATGCCCCAATACAGGGGAACGCCGGGGCCAAGGGGTGGGAGCGGATGGGTAGGGGAGCAGGGCCGGGAGGGGGGAGGGTATAGGGAACTTTCTGGATAACACTTGAAATGTAAATGAAGAAAATATCTAATAAAAGTTGAAAAAAAAAAGAAGTAAATCAAATGAAAGAGAATAAATTCGTTTTAAATATTTAGAAAAAGATACACAGGGAAAGACCAGAAATAAATCTACAGGAATTATCACGTCAGCATCACGTGTCCAACCACACTCGGTCACAATGGAACAGGATCTTCTGGGACACTTGACAGCTGATCTTAAAACTCATAGGAAAGAACAATTGACTATAACAGTCAGAGGAAGAGATGCATTCCACCCAAAATTCCATACAAAATTTTGCACTCAAATTAATCAAAATAAATAGACATGATAAAAAAATATCACCCAAAATTTAAAGAACAACAATAACAAACAATACAGGGAAAGGCTTTCTCATTAAAGAATAAAGATGCAGAGAAAGCTTCCCAGTGCTCAGCAGGAAGTGAAGAACCAGATATGCCAACACGTTTGAAAAACTAGACAAAATGAGTAATTTCACACACACACAAAAAAAGAATAGGCTTGAATGCACTATTTGAGAATTTGACTGTGTAGCTGATTCTGCAAGTATTCTAGAGCGTGGGATAAGTTCTGAACAGAGCCTTGTGTGCCTGCCACACCCTCCAACAGACACCACCCCGAGAACAGCTACAGCATCACGTGTCCAACCACACTCAGTCAGCATCACGTGTCCAACCACACTCGGTCACAATGGAACAGGATCTTCTGGGACACTTGACAGCTGATCTTAAAACTCATAGGAAAGAACAATTGACTATAACAGTCAGAGGAAGAGATGCATTCCACCCACAACCAGAATTATTCTAAAGAGGTAGCAATGGTTAAAAAGGGTTGGTGACATCAGAATAAAGAAATAGACCACCAGCCAGAATGGAGAAACCGAAAATAGCCTAGTGGTTTGTATGAACTGTCATGTGAACTGCCATGAGTAAGATGGTGGTGACATCATGAATCAGTGTGCAGTGGAGGAACTGTTTGATTTATTTATTTTTTATACTGATCATTGTTTTATTTTTTATTTTTTAACAGATATAAGAAATAAATGTAATAAACCAAATACATGGGTCAAAAAGTACAAGAATCATATGATCATCTCAATAGGAGTAAAAAAAAAAAGAGTCTTTGCTAAGATTCAACATGCCTTCTTAATTAAAAAAAAAAAAAACTAGAACAACTAGGACTGTAGGAAACATATTCCAACATAATAAAGGTTATATATGACAAACCCATGGCCAATATCATCCTAAATGAATAAAACCATTAATAACTCCCATTAAAGCCAGGCAGTGGTGGCGCACACCTTTAATCCTAGCACTTGGGAGGCAGAGGCAGGTGGATTTCTGAGTTCGAAGCCAGCCTGGTCTACAGAGTGAGTTCCAGGACAGCAAAAGCTATACAGAGAAACCCTGTCTCAAAATAATCAGATGAACTGTTTTATAAGTCAAGCCAAGAATAATCGAGGTGAAAAGACTGGATTGCTATCCAGTATCAAACGGCCAGCCTGGTCTACAAAATGAGTTCCAGGACAGCCAGGGCTACACAGAGAAACCCTGTCTCGAAAAACCAACCAACCAAACAAACAAACAAACAAAAAAACAAAAAAAGCATAGTAAAGTAATAGTATATAAAGCTGATGGAATTTTATTTTTTAACAAAGAAAATATTTTATATTAGTCAACAACTCTTTCTAAAAAGAAAAGTTATAAATATACATGAAACATAAAACTGTATAATTATTTAAGGGATATTCATAGATTTGATGACATCAAAAGTAGACATTCCTGTTAACCATAGTTCATTGCCAGCCAAGAGAGAAACAAGGTCCCAGCCTAGGAGAAAACCGTGCAGTGTGTGTGTGCGCGGGAAAAGGAAGAGCATCAAATATGACTTGAACAGTACTCCTGCAAATGATGTGAACACAGCCTCTGTGAAGTGAACGAGGCCTGCATGGCCACTGAACATGAAGCAATGCTCAACTTAAAGCAAGAAAGTCAAAACAAGGCCTTGAACATTCTTGACAGCACAGGAAATGCAAGCAACAGAAATTCACAGAGAGCACACACCAATCCTGGTATACAGCGATCTCTCATGATAGAAAAAGCATCATAACACTGAATAATACTTTCAAAATGGAGAAAAATCCTTTGAATAAAATCAGTTTATTATCTAACTTTGCCTCAAAACAGCAAAAATCTCCTAGCAGACTGAGGGGGACTGTGCTTCGGCAACACTCTGAGCACTCAGTTAGCAGCCAGTGCCCAGATTCCCAACACAACTGCGGTAACACACGTGGAGGGCCTCGAGTGAACTCAGGAGTGTGTGGCAGAGTTTCATTTTCTGCACCACACCTTCCTGTTTCACTGACTAATGGGAATCGGGCTGCTGGAGCCCAGTGCATACTGGGATCTGGGTCAGCTTTGGAAAGTCTGTTTTGCAAGTTCAGGAAGTAATAATTCCATCCATTTGCCTATATCTTACCGTTCTCACTTTTGTTTAACTTAGTAAAACATGTCCAGAGCACCTTTAAATATTAGAAAAATAATGTAATTTGGGACTGGTATCTCTAAAGTTTAGTCTAGTTTGCTCTTTAATCATCCAAGTTTGGTACAGTAAGACTGTCTTTGGTTTTCCCCAGTGTAGGCATGTGTTTGGTTTCCGGGCATTGGTGACAAGACCCCAGCCTTGTGAGGAACAGCTTGGCAGCACGAGTTAATGCAGAGTGGAAAGTGGATGGCCAAGAGACTGCTTGCATGCTGCAGCAGTCAGGGGAGAGGAAGCCAGAAAGAAGAAACTGGGTCTTCATGGAAAGCAAACCTCAGCCTTGTCAATCAATCCAGGGGCAGAAGAGTCAAGCCAATGGAATGACAGCAAAGCTTGCTGAACAAATGGGTCCATTCTCCATTTGCTACTATATCCAGTTCCAAAGCCATTATTAAAGTTGGTTTAGCTGAAGTTAGGACTTGACATCCACCAAGAACTGTTCTGGAATTTCTATCCTGAATCAGACATAAAACAAAACAAACAACTCTACCTCCCATGTATTCTTAATCTAAGTGAGAAACGATTATCTGTCATAAAAATCACAAAATAATATAAAACATCATTGGACATATTTAATAGCATTGTCATCTAAGACTATCTATCTTGCCAATAGTGTTGGGTGGAGTAGTGCCAAAGTTTTCCCAGTAAAAGCACTGCCTCTCTCTTTCTTCTTATTTAAATGCAAAAGAAAAGCTACAGCCTGATCAAGCATCAAAACTAGCATGTATCTACGCCACAGTAACGGTAACATTTTCTTTGCTCCCAACTTCCTACTCATTGAGAGAAATGGTTAAACATTAGCTGGGTCACTGGTTCGCAGGCCCTGAGACTCAGACACAAAGCTGCCAGCTACAAGGTATGATGTGCTCCATCCTTTGGCCAGGTAACATGCTTCCTAAAATCTGATTTTAAATATGTAGGTAATACCACGCCACAGTGTTACTCTTCTCATCTTTAAACTGAATAAGAGAATTTTAATCTCTTACGAAATACAAAAGGTCAGTCTTGGTTCCCAGACAGTGCCAAGATCTCACACCAATCTCAAACTTCCAAAACCTGGTAACACCCCACCTGCTACTTTCAGCATTCTCTGACATGGTTTTTCTGTTTCCTTTAAATATATATATATATATATATATATATATATATATATATATATATATATATATATACATACATACATACATACATATACATACATATGTGTGTATAATATATGCATATATGTATATTATATATAATGTATATATAATACCTATATAATATATAATATACATGTATATACATATATACATATATATGTGTATGTGTAAATATATATGTATATATATGTGTGTGTGTATGTATATATATGTATATATGTATATATGCATGTATGCTGGATAACTCAAGCGCCTTGGATGGAAAATGATTTAATCTGTAGCAGCATCTGTCTGCGCACATAAGGAATACAAGCAGTGCTGACATCTATGAATAGGGAAATAGGAAGGCGTTAAAGGAGGCTTGGCAGCAAGGAAGAAAGGCAAGTTTCACCTTCAGCTGTTGATAACAAGATAAAGACCAGCAGGAGAGAGCCTCCTCAAATGTGACAGAACACGGCCCGAAGGGAAGGAGCCATAGAGAGACTAGCCAGCATACACTTTGAGACACAAGATGAATGTGTTCAACCTGACAGTAACATGTGGTTAAATTAATCAAAGTCCCAATAGCCATGAAGAGTGGGAGAGAATACTGATTTATGCAGCCATCATCAGTGATGGTTGGTGTGAAATTGAAGAAGGATCGGGCATGGGGGGAGCTTTGGCATGAGGTGTTAGGACTACCCGCAGTTTCAGGCTATGTGGGTGTGACTGGAGACTCCACTCTGCTTGGCCTCGGGTTTTATTTCCACTCCTTTAAAGTGGCTTAGCCCCGATTTTTATTACCCAAAGATAGTATGTAATCTGGGGAGCTTTTACTCTTATAATTTTAAATGAAGGATTTCTAAGGGCAGAAAATTTCAAAGTATATCTAAAATTAACAAATTGGGAGCTGGAGAGTTGACTCAGTAGGTAGGTGCTTGTGGCCATGTGAGCATGAGGAACAGAGTTCAGATCTTTACCACCTTCATAAGAATATGATGCCACAAGTCCTATCCACTGAGGGGATCTAATGTTGCCAACATCCTCAAGGAATCCCACTGAGACAAAATGGCCGTTAGGAGGCGATATGGCCACGTTGTCCAAAGAGAATACAAGCATCAGGTTCTATCAAGAATACAAGTTCTATCACATACCACTGCAGTCATCCAATTTGTTCCTCCATCTTCATGAACTGAGAGCACAAACCTTTTAAGGCAGTTACACCACAAGAGTCGGTAGACAATAATGATATGTCCCGAAGCACCAGCCCTGTAAAATGCTCCTCCTATGGGG
Organism: Mus minutoides; assembly: GCA_902729485.2. NCBI lineage: Eukaryota > Metazoa > Chordata > Mammalia > Rodentia > Muridae > Mus > Mus minutoides. Next base: position 5,285 of record CACVCL010028522.1, read on the forward strand.
ACTGATACATCTCATTCCCTCCAAGCCCCAACTGAGCATCACAGGTTAGTGGAAAGGTGGCATCTTTCTTGACAAGTTCATCTGCACAGTGCATGCCTTTCACCTTCACCATCTTAATTAAAACTCAACAGTGTAGACAGGAAAGAGAGAGGACAGCCCTTGGATGGCAGCAGGGAGGCTCAGGGGTAGAATCCCATCTTGAGACACAGCTAGATTAAGCTTTTCCCATTGCATGTTAGTTGCTTTTCTCCTAAGAGGTGGATTTCAGAGACACTTGGTCGCCATGCTTCTCTTAATAGTCCTTCACACAGTTGAGGACAGTTATTAAGTCACCTCTAAGCCTTCTCAATACCAGTAATCCTGACTCCGTTCATCCCTCTTCATCAGCCCCGTTTTCCAACCCGTTAATCATTTTCATTACTCTCCCCTGGACCCTGTCCAAGTTCTCCACGTATCTTTAAGCTTCTGTGAATTATGTGACCGGTTTATAGCTTCGATAAGCCTGGATTGTGGAAAAGGTGGAATCTCATCATAACACACTATAAACGTGCACAGGAGGAGGGGTCGGGGTGAAGGAGCAGTTTGGCTGTATGGGAAATGTCAAAGCAAATGTGACATAAGACTTAAGCATCCATTCTTTTATAACTATGCTTAAATACACCACATCCTAACATTCAGAGCCAATATTTGACTCTGTACTCTACCTCTACACCATTTAAGTGCCAGTCTGAGCCTGGTTCTTTCAGGTAAAGGAATGAAGAGACTATTTTCAAGGTTGGTCATTTCATGTACAGAAATAGCTTTCTCTAATTTTAAAAAAATTTTCTTATTATTGTGTGTGTGCATGCACATGATGTTGGGGGCGTCACTCAGGCCACAGTGCATGTGTAGAGATACAAAGCCAGTTTTGTGAAGTTGGTTGTCTCCTTCCACATTTACATCCTTCCAAGGACTAGACTCATGTTACCAGGTTTGCCTAGCAAGAGCCTCTATATTCACAGATCCATCTTGCCAGCTCTAAATAGAAATAGCTTTTCAATTGCAAAAAAAAAAAAAATTATAGTACCTATGAGAAAGAGACTAGACCAGTGGTTCTAAAACTGTGCGGGTCATGACCTCTATGGAGTCAACAGATTCTTTCACAGGAGTCACCTAAGCCATTGGGAAAGACAGATATTTACATTATGATTCATAGCAGTAGCAAAATTACAGTTATGAGGTAGCAATGAAACTAATTTTATGGTTGGGGTGACCACAACTTGAGGAAATGTTTTAAGAGGTCACAGTATGAGGAAGGTTGAAAACCATGAGACCAGACTATGCCTGTTACATCTCCAGTATCCCTACTGTTCTTTTTTTTAGAGATGAGATTAACAGCTAATGCCGATTGTCAGCTTATGAAGATCTAGAATTACCTCAGAGACAAACTTCTGATCATATCCTTCAGGAAACTTCTAGATTGGGTTAAGTGAGATAGGAAGACCCACCCTAATGTGGGTGACGCCATTTGACAGGCTGGGTCCTAGCTGAATAAACAGGAGAGAGCCAGGTGAGCACTACCATTCCATTGCTCTCTGCTTCCTGATGGAGGCGCAGTATGGCCAGCTGCCTCAAGCTCCTCCCACCATGACTCTCCCACCGTCATAGACTATACTCTTAAACTGTAAGTTTGGTTGGATGTTGTGTCACAATAATTAAAAAGTAACTTGCACATGCCCAAGCCTTAACACCTGGTAGTTTATATGTGCTTGAGTTTTTCTATGGCCATACTACCCTGAGTGTGCTTGACTCCACCTAATTTCAGAAGCTTAGCCGAGGAGGATCCAGTCCCTACTTAGATGGAGGATATAACCAGTTTTTAGGATATTAGCCAGGCCACACTTAGGGAAGATAGCATAGCAATGAAAGGCATTTGTTCCAGCCACTTAAGTTAGGAGCTGTCAGCTATTTGGGACTTTTCTCCTCTCAAGAGTTAACAATCTGCATTACAGAACAATGCCAGGGTCTAGTGAAGAACAAAACTCACACACTATAATACTACCAAGTATCCACTGGCTTTAACCGCAAGCCTTGAACTTGGAGAGTAAATATGGACCCTCAGGCCTGTTCTCAGAAGTGGATTTGGGATTTAGGAGCCTCCTCAAGCAAGATACAGACAAGAGTAAGAAACTGGAGCAAAGAAAACACACGGGCAGCAGACCTCACTACAGTGGCCTCAGCAACACTTAACTCGGTACTGTGCACAACTAGTTGCCTCTGTGAACCTTGGAGAGTTCATGACGAGAGATACCAAGTCCATCTTTGGAAATGCATTCCCATGTCAGAACTGAGTGCGGATATGGAAATTATTATTATCACCCCTTGGCTTAGGCTTTCGTGTAAAACACTTGTGATATCTGTGATATCAAAGAGAAAGCTCCTCGAATTTTCTAAAACTCAATCATTCTTATTTACAAATCGCCTTGTCCATATTCATTTGCGGTGGGATAAGCTGTCAAATTCGTGTGTTTTTTTGCAGGAAGCCCATTCCCTTGCTTCCTCAAGGCAGGGCTGCTCTTCACGAAGGTTATCGGCAGGCAAGCTGCTACTCTGGTCTCCTGTGCCAGGCACTCTTCCTGACTGGTCATTTCCCCTCTAGCTGGAGATAACCTCAGAATTACTCGAAATTCTTTCATCCACCTCTGATTCCATCTTCATCATAAAGCCTTTCCCTGGATGGGGACTGAAGCCCAACATTCCCAGATCGCAAGCTGACTTTTGGTTGAACTAGCGTGGAAAATCTAAATCATGTGATAGTCAAGAGGAGAGCCTCAATTTGCCCTGACTCCGTTGTCTAAGCCAGGGGAATGAGTACTTAACAGATGCTGATGACTATTGAAAACTCATCTTTGAGACACACAAAAAGAGGCAAAGGGGCCATAAAACACAATTATGCACAGGCCTTAAGAAGGCTTTTCTTCTCCATTCACTCCAACTGTTCATCTGTTTCTACTTGCCTTTTCACCAATATTCTCCCTAAAGAGCCATCTATAAGCCCTCAGCATGTTAAGATGGACATGTGCTCTAGACCTTAGTCCCCGGCAGTCTGAGTTTACCCTGACACTCACTGTGTCGTTCCCCCCTTCCCACTGTCTGTACTTGACTCTCTGCTACTTCACGCGCACTGGCAGAAAACAGCTCTTGCTGACTGCTCAGTCACCTAGTGTCCCTTTGTCTCCCGGTGACACAGCCCATCCAGTTCTGTATAGTTTCTCCCCATGCTGCTTCCTCAACAGCCCACCAGCTCTCTAGTTCTCAAGCTCTGCGCCGACAGTGCATCCTGGATTTCCTTTCCAAATGAAGCACAGTTCTCAGGGCATCTCTTCTCATTTCAGATACTCCAGTGCTCCCTCAGTAAGCCTAAATAAAGTCTGTATAAAATCTCCCTGCTTGTGAAATGAATACACTCAAAAAATTCCACATGTAGATTTTTTTGACTGATTCTCTGTATGTATCACCCCAAATATTCAGAGAGAGAAAATTTCCTTGCCAGCTTCTAAACAGAGAGAGAATCATCTCCGCCTTTATTTTATAAGATTTGGTGACAACAGACGACTGCTAGAGGACCACCCAGGGAGAAAGAAGAATGTCATACTTACAAAGAACTCTTTAAAGTAAGTTCGTGTATAAAAAGATGTACTGTAAAAGACAATGAATAAGAGAGCAAAGAAGGAGACAGAAAGAGGAGTAACAAGAAATCTGATAAGAAATACTTTTAAATGGTCTTAAATTCTCAAGAAAGAAGAGTGAATTAGCAAACAAGTCAAAAATCTAGACATAGAAAATTATTGTTTTCTTTTTTTTTTTTGGTTTTTTCAAGACAGGGTTTCTCTGTATAGCCCTGGCTGTCCTGGAACTCACTTTGTAGACCAGGCTGGCCTCGAACTCAGAAATCCGCCTGCCTCTGCCTCCCAAATACTGGGATTAAAGGTGTGCGCCACCACGCCCGGCTATTAATTGTTTTCTAATTTAAGCAATGTACAATGCAGATAGAACTGAAAGAAAATCACGGAACTAGATAAATGTGAATAAATCAAAATATAAAGAAGTGGATTGAAATAAAGAAGCAATGGTGCACACAGGAGTATGTTTCCATTTGTTTGTAGAGATGAACGATTGAGTGTGCATGTATATGCGTGTGCTATAATTGAGAAGAGAAGTGATATTTGAAGACATGGTTGCTAATTTGTTTACAAAATTAAAAGGGGACAAAGAAAGATACTTAATTTTATAAAAATTAAAATTGAACTATTTCTGAAAGACATGTGAAAAAATGAACATAAACCAGGAAAAGATAAAGAAGAAAGAGGGACAGAGATGAGACGAGACAGACAGACAAACAGACAGACACCTCAGGAGAACATGATAACCTATCTAAAGTATTAATCACCTTAAAAGACGCCAAAACTAAAACTTTGGAAAGCAATGAAGACATAAAAATGCTACAAAGCTGTGCCTCTGATACAAGGAAAGTATCAACACTAACTAAAAATCTTTTCTGTTAGACAATCCACAGATGATAATGTGTCCTGGAATAAGCACTCAAGGAAAAGGGAGTATACCATCCTGGGGCATGAAAATGTTCCTCAGATCTCTTGCCGTGATCTTCTAGCCTCTCTTTCTATACTCCTGGAAGTGATTTTTCAAAATCTTGTCACAATCCTATTTTTTAAAAACAACTATGGTTGGTGGGTGCCTAGCCATCATCATCAGGGAGGCCTCCTCCAGCAAATGATGGAAGCAGATGCAGAGACATACAGCCAACATTAGGGAACTCAGATTTACACATAGATATAAGAATCTACTGTTGAATGGTACTAGAAAATTATTCCTGAATGTGAAACTAGCCCAGCTGTAACATTCACAATGGAAGCTATCAGTATAATTTACCCAGGTATTGGGTGGCAATGATGAAACAGTCCATCTTTTCTTCTTAATCATTTTTATAAATTTTGAATTATTAATTGATTACTAAAGAACATTAATTTGTATGAATTATAAATAAACTAGAGATGAAATTTGTTCTTGTCTGAACAGATAAAACTATTTTAAAAGTAAATACAGAAAAAAATTGAATTCAGCATTGAAATATATGTATACCTCCAAATAGACACTTGTTTCTTAGTAACGTGATCCTTTTCCAACCATTTCATTTGAACAGATAGTATTATTAGTATTGCTTTATCAGACAGAAACAAATCTCTGAAACTGCTAACATTTTCTGCATTAATCAATCTCAAAAGGCTTAAATTTCTAGGCAGTTATATGATTTTAAAGAAGGATTCCAAAAGTCCAATGGAATTCTTCCAATATAAAAGTAGTTTTAAATGATTAGATACTACATTTAATTATTCACCTACATGCATAAGATGATGCTATATGACATGTTGCTTATAAAAAGCAGAGCTGATTCTAGTTATATAAATTAATCTCTTCAATTCACACATCAAAATTCTAGTGGGATAGAATAGAATTTCTAATAGTTCAATAAAGATCAATTTATTCTTGGTTGAAAGGGAAAAATGAGTTATATTTGATCATCTTCCAGACTGTCATCCACTCAACGCATCATCGAGAATGTACCTAATCTTTAAGTATCTACACTTTCAGGCCCATCAAGCATCAGTAGAAATGTGTGTCAAGGAAGAAATACTGGAGATATATATTATTTTTCTGACTATAACTGAGTAATTCTGGATACTCAAGAATAGATCCCAAGTCTCTATGAGTCTGTGTGAGTCTAAATGAGTCTGTGTTGGTCTACATAAGCACACATACCTGAACTAAGCACACGACTATACAGAACACCTCACTCTGCAGGACTCTGTAGTTTATGAACATGAAAAGACTCCTTGCTTCTTGTATCTTACCCAAAGGTCAGAGAATAGACATAAGGATTTTAAAAGGAGAGGCTACCTAATCTCCTAATTCTTGAAGAACATTGTACATTCAAGATACAATGATCACTTGATATTTTGCAATTACTTGATATTTTGATACTCCCAACTAATAAAACAGAGGGCTGGAGGCATGGCTTTGTGATGGCCATATATATGCTTAAAGGCCTCAGTTGGATCTCTTGCAAGGAAAGGCAGAGTAAAAGTGAGAAAGACATGGGGAGAGAGGAAGAGATGAAAGGAAGGGTGAATAGAAGGCAGAAAAATGGAGACAAAGATGACAGAGGAGGTAAAGAAGTGGTCAGTAAGATGGCTTCACAGGTAAATGAACTTGCTGCCAAGGCGGACAACCCAAATTTGACCCCTGGGACCAAAGGTATGGAAGGAGAGAACCAGCTCTCAGAAGTTGTCCTCTGACACTTTTGTCATGGTATTCACATGCCCACACACAGACAGACAGATAGATAGATAGATAGATAGATAGATAGATAGATAGATAGATAGATAGAGAGAGGGAGAGAGAGACAGAGACAGAGACCTAAAAGTAAAAAAGAAAAGGAAGGGGAGGAGATGGAGGAGAAAAGAGATAGAAGAGGGGAAGCAGAAAACAAAAGTCCAGAAAAGTCCATGTCTGTAAGAGACTGTGGAGGACTTGTCTGAATGATGTAGACAGAGCAGCCTGAGAACCTCATCTGCCAAGTCCTCTTACTACCCCTAGCTCAGCCAGTCTGTTGTCCCTAACAGAACAACACATCCTCAGACAGGCAACTGACAAGACTTTTAATGAGGAAGTTGGCCATTTACCAACTTTCATTATCTAAATCTAACCCCCACCCCCCAAAATTACTCATTTGTGAGGTACACTTTAAATTTTTTCTAATCCTTAAGTAGAGAATGAATTGGAGATTTTCAGTAAGAAACTATAATTCTATTTAGTTAATTAGTTGTGGTTATGCTTCAGGAAAAAGAGACCCTGAAATTACTGCATAGTGGAATGGCCAGATCAACCACTTACAAGCCAAGGGTTACAGCCACTGATTATAGCCCCCATATCTACAAGTAATAGCAGATAGCAGTGCCACTTGGGGCATCAGACTTGCCTTAGCGTTCCTCATCTATCATGTGATGTGATAGTCACCGATTGTGGGAAAAGCAGCATTATTTATGATCCTCATTGTAGCTAGCATCCATTGTTCTCATGTAGCCCATGGCCTACTTCCTTTTCCTAAACTGTTATAATTTCCTTTGAGGGATTTTGCCTATTACTCACAGGACATGGACAAAGGAGACAGTCCAAGCCCATCCTTTCCCTATCTGTAGGCATGCTAGAGAAATCAGACCAATCACTAGCAATTTGACCTTATACAGAAGAACAGTAAAGACACCAGCAATATTTAGAAGGTTTCATTTTGGTAGATATCCAGATCAGCTTCTTCCTGCAACCAGTCTGGTGTCCCCAAATTCTTAGAAATGCCAAATTTGACTCATCCTTCCCCCCTCTCACCCCTCCCCCCCCCCCCCCCCCCCCCCCCCCCCCCCCCGTCTCCAAGTCTGGTCCTCTGGCCCTTCAACCCTAGGCTTCCTGTCCTGTTCCAGTGAACTTTCTTTTGCTTAATTTAGCATAGAGCATTTATGCTGGTTGAAACCAGAGAACCTGAAGCATCATTTTCATATACAATGCAAACATGCTCAACAAGATGGTGGTGATCTCAAGACCTCCCGTCCGGCCTGCATCCCAGTCATGTGCCAATGAGGATGCTTATGTCACACTTTGCATGAAAGGAGTTTGATTTTCTAATGATGAAAGTGTTTTTAAAGTTTCATATCCTAGAAGTAATTTCTCTTTAGGAAAAAAAAAAAAAAGAAGAAGTATGGATACATGTCCCTACAGATCTGGGTGAGCCATAGCTTCTTGTCCTAGCAATCTTTCATATGTTTTGTTCTATAGTTGTCTGAGACAGGATCTTGCATTGTACCCGAAAAGCTCTTGAACTGACCATGTAGCACAGGCTAGTGTGTAACCTGCAATCATCATACCTTAGCCTCCTTGTCTGCTAAGATTACAGATGTTCACCACCATATCTAACCAGATATTTTCAAGTTTTTTATAAAGGAAAATACACTTACACTTACTTCAAATACATCTATTACTGACTTTTTTTTTCAAATACTTTTGAGTTTGGGATTTTTAGATGTGTGTGTGTGTGTGTGTGTGTGTGTGTGTGTGTGTGTTGCTTGCATGTATGCATATGCACTCTCTATGTGCCTGGTGTCTATGGAAGTCACAGAAGGCCAACTGGAGTTGCAGATGGTTGTGAGCTATACTATATTCCACGCTAAGAATGGAATCTTGGTCCTCTCTATAAGAGCAGTGGCCTTTAACCACTGAGCTATCTCTCCAGTCCCTGCCCCTAAAAACTTGTGTTTTGACCTCAAATGCCTTAAAAGAAGTACTGCAAATCAAGGGACCTGAGAATATTCACAATGGTGGTGTTCCCATTATGTTAAGTGTGCTACTTTGAGTACTTACCAAAGTGAAGATTAATTAGAAAGTGAGTACAAGATAATGCACTGTCCTGCAATAATACATAATTATAAGTCTCCACACAGCTTTTCTTTTTTCCCTTAATATCTCTTTTTCTTCTTTTTTTATTAGATATTTTCTTAATTTGCATTTCAAATGCTATCCCTATACCCTCCCCACGCCCTGCTCCCCTACCTACCCACTCCCACTTCTTGGCCCTGGTGTTCCCCTGTACTGGGCATATAAAGTTTGCAATACCAAGGGGCCTCTCTTCACGATGATGGCCAACTAGGCCATCTTCTGCTACATATGCAGCTAGATACACGAGCTCTAGAGGTTCTGGTTAGTTCATATTGTTGTTCCTCTTATAGGGTTGCAGACCCCTTCAGCTCCTGGGGTACTTTCTCTAGCCTCTCCATTGGGGGCCCTGTGTTCCATCATATAGATGACTGTGAGCATTCACTTCTGTATTTGCCAGGTACCGGCATAACCTCATACAAGACAGTTATATCAGGGTCCCTTCAGCAAATTCTTGCTGTCATATGCAATAGTGTCTGGGTTTGAGTCAACTTCCTACTTTAAAGTAGATAGAACTGGTATTTGTAGGCTCTGAGTAACCAGACCAAGTCCATACTCAAAAAGCAGTAAAGCTGCAATGTGAAGCCCTTGTTCTTCCCATGAATTCCTCTGCCCTCTCACAACACTGAAGAGTACCAGAGCATACCCTTTTCCTTCCAGGTGCCACTGGCTTGACAATGAACCAACTAGAGGCCCGGAGGTCCCAGGGACTAAAACACTAACCAGCAAGTACACATGGAGGGACCCATGGCTCCAGCCGCATATGTAACAGAGGATGGCCTTCTCTGGCATCAATGGGAGGAGAGGCCTTTGGTCCTGGGAAGGCTCGATGTTCCAGTGTAGGTGAATGCCAGGATGGGGAGGCAGGAGTGGGTAGATGGGTGTTTGAGCACCCTCATAGATCCAGAAGGAGGGGAGATGGGATAGGGGATTTCCGGGGGTGAGGGAGGAAAAGAGAATAACATTTGAAATGTAAAAAAATAAAATATACAAAAGAAAAATAAAAAAAGAGTGGCCTGGCTAGACTCTCACAGCCACTGCATAAAGGCTATCAGTAGCAGGCTAAGGTTGTCTGCATAGTTTAGAATATCACAGATTACAAATGTTTAAAGAGATTTGGAATACTACAATGACTGAAAAGAGAACAGTTAGTCCCATTAATTAAATAAAAAACATAAAAAAAAAAAAAAAAAAACCACAGAAACCAGCCGGGCGGTGGTGGCGCACGCCTTTAATCCCAGCACTTGGGAGGCAGAGGCAGGCCGATTTCTAAGTTCGAAGCCAGCCTGATCTACAAAGTGAGTTCCAGGACAGCCAGGGCTACAAAGAGAAACCCTGTCTTAAAAAAAAAAAAAAAAAAACAGAAATCATCCTTTTAGACTTAGAAAGAGAAAAGGGACCCTAATTTTCTCTGCTAAATTTCTTTACCCTCCTAGCCTGACACATTTCATTTCAAGAAATGTAACCTATATATCAATCAGAATTTCCATTTTAACAGATGTACAGCTCAAACTCAATATGTCTACGCAACCTTTTGCAAAGACTGCCTAGCCTAACAGTAAATGCAAAAATAGTTATGTGGAATATTTCTTTAAAACCTTTAGCAGTTTAGAGAAAAAAAGAGAGAGACACACCTAAGCTTATTTTTCCCATCTGGCTCCAAAGCTTCAGTTCATGGGCAAAGTATATGTATTTGTATTGGCAGGAAAAAGCGTGGGACTTCCCAGCGTCACCTAGGAGCGCTGTGGGATTGACTGGAGAGCTAATGAGGCATGCTAGTGAATATCGTTCCTGTAATAGTATCAATCGTTTCAATATGGAAAAGCCTGTTCTAAACTCTGTACTGAATAGTCTCAAGTTTAGTCACACTAAAGATGAGCTCACATGTTTCTTAATCATTGGAAGCTTGTGAGCATCTTTGAAAAGAAATCAAAGGTCTGCACTGTTTAAAGATGTCTCGGGGAAAAGCTGATAGATAGAAGGTCTAAAAAAGAGCTCCTTTCCCAAGCTGAATGACTGCACAAACCAGTGCAGAATTTGTCTAGATTTGCCACTCAGTCCTAGTGGGGACTGGGAAGGCACCTTGGTCTTGCCAAGCTCACCTAACTCTCACTGGGCTTCTGCCTCCACCAGGGCACTAACGCCAGCAAGCCGCATCGCAACTATACATCTGCTGTAGAGCTGAAACGCTCGCTGATGTAGCTGGCACGTATGAAACTTAACTATTTGCCTACTCGATTGCTCTAGTCCCCATAAAGAGACTGGATTTTATACATCTTAAAGTTTACTTTGGGCCGATGATGTGGCTCGGCAGCCCGCTTGCCTGGCAAATGCACCAGCTTGTGTTCCACCCCAGAACTGCGAAGGAAAAGACTACACAATGGCCATTATGTGCACCTAACAATCATTCGGCAGCACTTTGTGTTTTTACGTAATACTGTTTAACGATTTGTGTTTTTACGTAATACTGTTTAACGAACGCACAAGCCAGACTCCACACTCATAAACTCAAGTTTCATTCGTATTGCATTATGTGTCTTGAGCTCAAGCCAACAGAGTCATCCCAGTTGCCTTTATGTTAAGACGTATGGAGCCGCCCAAGGGTGAGAAAGGTGGGTGAACGAAAGACATTCCTTCCAGTGGTATATATTTTAAATCCAAAACTCCAATGTTTCATGTTGTACATGCGTATCAGTTAAAGGAGGCCCATCTGTGAGATGATTTGGACTCCCAAATTTGACCTCACTCTCACATTCTCAGCACCAGCATCACTGGCTCGCTGCATCAGAATTCCTTTATCTGCAGAGAGTGCATGGTCAGTGCCTCGGCCAATTTCCCTCTGCTGTGAAATGCAGAGTGGCTACAGAGAAACAAAACAACCAAGTTCTTCCACTTACAGCCTCCTCCTTTCCACCAGATGTGGTCATAAATGAAGTTTCTTTGCTCGCAAAGTATTAGCAATTCACATTCCATTAGATCCAAAGTGTATGACACCCTAGAATTTTCAAAATAATAAGAGTCTAAATATTTTACTAGTCCTGGAACAGGGATTTTTTTTTGCCAGTAGGTGATATTATTTTTTACCCTTACATTGCATTATGGTTTGAGTGTGGATTATCCCCCTGCCCCAGACACTTTATGGTGTTATTTTGAAAGCTATGGATCCTTTAAGAGGGAAGATCTAGCTTCTGCTAGTAGGGCAATAGGGAAGGAGCCTTGAAAGTTATGACAGCCCCTGGTCCTAGCCTGCTCTCTCTGCTTCCTGACTCATCATAAGAGAAACATCTGCTGCACACTGCCATGGCCACAGCCTTTCTGTGGGCCATAGCCCTTTGAAAGCTTAAGCCAAAGAAACCTATCTATCCTTTCCTGTCACAGTGACAGCAGAGCATCACAAAATTCCAGCTCTTTGAGGTTTCTTCTTGACTTTATTCAGCTACAGGTAAAAAAAATAGAAAGTATATCTATCCAAGGTAGATCAAACTGGATGTTCCAGAATTCATACATGTTGTAAAATGATGGCTACAATCAAAGTAGTTATCATGGCCAAGCACCTTATATAATAACTCTGTGTGTATGTGTAATGTGTGTGTGTGTTGTGTATGCATTTTGTGTGTATGTATAGTGTGTATGTGTATTATGTGTGCATGTTATGTATTATATATATATATATAGTGTATGTGTAGTATGTGTATGTGTATTATATGTGTGTTGTATGCATGGTATATGTATAGTATGTGTACATGTATTATATGTGTGTTGTGTTCACTGTGTATGTATAGTATGTGTATGTGTAGTGTGTATGTGTGTTGTGTACATTGTATATGTGTAGTGTGCTTGTATATTATGTGTTGTGTGCATTGTGCATGTGTAGTGTGCATGTGTGTAGTGTGTGTATGTGTATTATGTGTTTGTGTTGTGTGCACTGTGTATGTGCAGTGTATGTGTGCATGCATGCGCGCAGTGATAACACTTACAAGGTACCTTCTTAGCTGGTCAATTCCAGCCACAGGATAAGAGAAAGAATCACATGGAGCCATTGGGAGGCTACATGTGGACACGTTTCTCCTCTTCATCAGAATCATTTGCAAACAAGTCTGTGTGTCCATCATTACCACAAGGGTGGAGCAATGGCGTTTTGAAATCCTCTCACTGCTACCTTCGCAGGCAGCTGGAGCTCACATCAGTCAGAGGAAAGAGTGCCCCCACAGGCCATCATTAACCTGCCAATTCTGCCTCCAAACAAGGAGGACAAGAGCTCACTAATTTGAAGATCAAAAAGCCACTTGTCCATTCTATAATTGGAATGAAAGGCAAAATGTTGCTGTTCTGAAGAGCACAGTAATTACTAGCTGTTAATTGCTCTCTCGTGGTGGCTCAATTTTAATTAAAAAGAACAGCTCGTTGCGGGCCGATAAGCAGTTGTGGAGACCACTGGTTTAATCAACAAAGCAGAAAAATTTGTTTCTGCAGCAGCCAACAACAGCTTGAGAAATCTTCAGATGTCCAATTGAGATTAAAAACTGTCTATTTAGTGCAGTCAGATTTTATTTTAACGGAAGAAATGACTATTTGAAGTCTTCCAGTGGAGGTGTCCCAGCCACATCCCTGCTGGTGCCATGGGACTAATCGTGGGCTGACGTTGTGATCACTCAAGTAAAGAAATTTAGCGACTTTGCTCTAACTTCATCATTCTTAGGTAATTGGCCTGTCTAAGGTGAGTACTCTTTTTCTTGTGTTTTTTTTTCTTTTTTTTTTCTTTTAACAAAGTGCTTTAAAGTGTAGAAGGCCCACAGACTGTGCATTTAATTACTGTTCATATTTCATGCCGTCAGACCGAATTTCATTTAAAAAGAAAATGATTTACCTATCTTTAAAAAGCCTTATATGCTCTGCTGTGGCTGGTTTTGATCCACCCCTACCCTGTTACACACACACACACACACACACACACACACACACACACGCACACACGCAGTGTTTAGGCATCAAAGCTAATTCTATAAGATGTTCTCTGTTTTTCTCACCCAGAAGTTGACAAACAGCAGCTATCCTACTACGGGGGCTGAAGAAATGCTTTCTGGAAGGACAGTACCACATTTGGTGAGACTAGGTTTCCTGGGCTCAGTGGAGTTAGGTGGCCTTAATTTGCTGGCATCTCTGACTGGACAATGCGCCTCTCTTCTTCTGTCTCTTCTAAGTCACGGCAGGTGGACAGCTGTTTCTTCTTAAGATTGTGTGTCCATCTGCTTAGTTTTCTCCTGGGTTCAGCTTAGAGATAAGTTTAGCCCTTCAACAACAAGGCAATGTCTTCTCTGTTACTTAGGATACAAGACGCATACCCCCGAGTAGCCTGGATAAGATTTTAAATGTCTTGGTCATAGTGGTTGTAACAGAAACTGTTGGCCAGGTCTCTTCCCTACCCATCTGTTAGGTTAGCGTTATTCTTCTGGCACAAAGTGGCTCAGACATGGCCTCTGGGGAGATCTATCTCCTCAGAAATACTAAATTCTCAAATGAACAATGTTTCTAAAATACAGCTTACAAACACATGTAGGAAAAATGGAAGGTTTAATTGGGGTAACAAAAACTTAATCCATTGCCAAATTAATTAGTTAGCCCTTATCTTTTCTTTGAACATAATGTCCGTGTCAGGGTGACGGAGGCTGGTGCCTTGTACGTGCCTGTGCAGCTACTTAAAAGCATATAGCTCTCCCTCCTACTAGGGAATTCATCATTGTGTTTTATATTAACTTTTCTCTTGTGGTGGGGCTGCTTTCCAGGAGAAAGAGGTAGCAAAAGAAAAGAGAAGAATTCTGTGGGGTTTTCTTTTATTTTCATCCAGAAATTATGTTCTACCATTGCAGCAAGAGGTTGGATCAGTTTCGGTTTCAAACTCAACCAGGCCATTTCTCAGTGCTAACGATGAGAAAGTTCTTAGGCTCTTCAATCTACATTTGGTCCATGGAGAAGGTAGTTATTTCCAGGGGTTGTTAAGATTTAAGGTTAAAAACTAGGTGAAATAAAACTGAACCCTGTAGGCACACGATAAATGAAAGCTGCTTGTGAGGAATGGACAAGATCTATAATGACCCCTCCCTTGGCTCTCTGTAGTATTTGAATATGGCGGTCAGACCCAAAAAGAGACAATCCCCAAATCACCACGCTGCAGCTTGCTTTCATCTTCCTTGTGAATGTCTTCAGTCACTTGCCTGGTGGCATGAAAAATTTGATAGTGCATTTCATAGAAAGATATTGGGTGGAGAAGACAAGACCTATTTTCTCAAGTTTAAGCTCCTGAAAATTTACCTCAGGATCCTACTGAGCAAAAGAAATGTCTATGTGCACACATTTTTGCCAACCCCCACCCCTCATACCCTGTCAGTCCTGGAAGCAGGGTTGGTAACAGGGATGTTAAGTCTAGTTCAGTGACAAACCTCTCAGTTGTCAAAGCATCTCCTGATTTGAAAAAGACTACATGTGATACTCAGTTTTCATGGTCAGCCTGACAGAATTTAGAATCCCCAAAGATGTGTCTGTGAGGGACTTGGCAGAGAATTTTAACTAAGAAGGCGAGGCCTTCCCTAGATGTGGGTGGCATCATCCTATGGGCAGGGGTTCTAAACCATGATCTGAGCACAAGCAGTCATCTCTCTCTATGAGACCAGAGAGTGGGCCATCTCACACTCCCATGACCAGGGAGAGGGAGTGGGCCATCTCACATTCCCACTGCCAGGTTTCCCACTTGACAGGATGCTTCCCACTAAATCATGAGC
Organism: Mus minutoides; assembly: GCA_902729485.2. Lineage (NCBI taxonomy): Eukaryota > Metazoa > Chordata > Mammalia > Rodentia > Muridae > Mus > Mus minutoides. The sequence goes on from CACVCL010028522.1 coordinate 20,599, forward strand.
CAAACTAAAATGACTCTTTCCTCGGGTTACTTTAGTCAAGCATTTTGCTACAACAATGTGAACACTAATTTATATGTCATGAAGCTACCAAGATAAACTAATTTCCTTAAATAAATACTTTTCCTAAGCACACTTCAGTCATTGACTGAACATTCTGTTACTGGGCATTGCATGGCCTCTTTTATGGCAACTCACTGACAATCAGGAAGCTTTAAAAATGGTACTGAACCCAGTGGAAAATTCAATGCCAATGCCCGAATGAAAATGCTTAGTCTTAGCTTTAGTTGCAACCTGCGGCCATCCTGCCTGTATTTGGTTATGAGAAAAGTAAAGTTATGCAGTTGAGATTTACAAGAGTCTCATGCAAATAAATCCCTTTAGAAACTTACAAAATAAGTACAAGAAAAAGTCACTAAATTTTGCATTCAGATAAATGCCAGAAATGACTGCCAGAAATGACTGCTATTAATGTGCTTCATCGTGGAGTTCCCTAGGCAAACAATAGAACTTATTTTAAAAGTTAAGACCAGAGGCTAGACAGTTGACAGGGTTGCTAAGAGTATAGGGATGGAGTTTCGTCCCCAGGTCAGAAGGCTCATAGCCATCTATCACTCCAGTTTGGGGGAACCCAATGCCCTCTTCTGGTCTCCACAACACCTGTACACATACAGACAGACAGACATACAGACAGACAGACACACACACACACACACACACACACAAAACAAATCCTTGTAAACAGACCATATGGCAGGAGGGGATCTCTTCACTACTTCCCGATGCCTCTGTGTAGAGCCTATCACTTTCTTGATATGATGATTAGGTTCAGAAGCCCTGAATCCCACTACAACTTGAAGAGTTTCTGTCTAACATCTTAATGTTTTTAATTGGGCCCAAGTATAAATCAGATGAAATCTACTTTGAGTGACTATAAGTATACAGTTCAGACACATTAAGTACACTCTCGTGAGTGTCTAACAATCACCAGCACCAAGCTCCAGAATATTTTCATCACGATAAACTGAAATCCTACACTTTAACTAAACTTGACTTTCCCTTTCTCTCCTACCCCCTAAACCCCTAGTAATCACTCACTGTTCTACTGTCTCTATGTATTTACCTTATATACATTAAGCACCTTATATATATGTTAAATCAGTTATTGCTAATCCTTCTGCATCTGGCTTATTTCATTTACTATGGTACTTGCAAGGCCCATTACACTGTGACATGAATCTGAAATCTCTTCCTTGTAAGGTATGCTCACACCATATTTTGTTTACATGTTCATCTGCTGGTAAAGACTCTCATTCACACACTTTTTGACTATTGTATATGGTGCTATTAGTAATAGTACCTTTCTGAAATAGAGAACTATTTCCAAGAGTCAGTGAGAATCTAAACAAACTCAAAAGGCTACGGACAGTAGCCTATCTGTCCAGGTCAGGCCCATGTGTTTTCAGTGGAGCCAAGAAAAGGGACTCAATGTCTCTTTATTTCCTTTATACGGCACTCACTACCAGAAGATGCTCAGCTCTCTTCCGACAAAGTGGTTCAGTCTCTTTGGATCAATCACATACAAACCAAACTCCTCCTATGCCACACACTGATCTGTAACACACTTGGAGCTAATTAAGGTCAAACAAGGAGTTTCTTCCTGGGCTTCTCTGTACACATATCCCTCTGTCCCAGCCAGGCATCAGACCACCACACCCTGGTGACTGTAATGCTGACCAATGGGCCTGAAAACCATCATATTCACCTTGTGATTTAGAATCGAAGAAGGGAGACTTTTCCCCCTACTTCCTGTTTCTAATCCTTGGGCAGCACCTGTCACCAGCCGGTCTTGACTTTCTCAGGTTTGCTTTGGAGACTCTGCTTTCTTTCTCATCCCTGCACTAAGGTTTATCAGAGGAAACACTTGCCCTGCCAAGGATGGGCTCCATGCTGGGACAGATTAATCCAAATTGAGTGAACTTCCTCCAGACAAGAGGACACTAATTATTACTACGGCACTTAGAACACAATGCAAGCTGCCATCTCACAGACCGGTCCCTGCCAGCTCTGCATTGTCTTAATGTCAGACCCTGTCAGTTCCCAGCCTTAATTACATCCTGTTTACAAACATTAGGCCTGACTTCACATGAAGCCTTAACAAAGGTTGACAAAGGTCAGGGTCACATGGCAAGGATGTTATCTGTCTGTACTCTGCTCTGATAAACCAGAGGGAACCGGCTGATGCCAGAGATAGCTTTAGAGCACAAAAGTGCAGGGTGGCCACAGGGATATCTAATCTCTGTGGACACATTTTCATCCAGTCTGCTCGGCACTGGGACCACAAGAGGCAGCACGATACAGGAGGTCAAATTGGTACCCCCTGTTATCTGAAATCCCTGAAGGGCAGACAAAGGTGTTGGGAAACCTACTGTCCCAGGAAGGCACATGTCACCCTAAGCCACTGAATCAGGAAAAACAAACTTAGAGCAGTGAAAAGCACAAGCAATAAGTCCCACGAGAGATGGAGACCTCTTATATAAGAGACTGCTTCTTATAATCCTTCTTCATTTTATTGTGTGTGCATGTATATATTCAGGGGATGGCAGGGGTGTCAGCTAGACATGTGTGTGTGTGTGTGTGTGTGTGTGTGTGTGTGTGTGTGTGTCCACAAGCAGGCATGCACATGGAGACTACAGGCCAGCTATTCCATAAGAGCTTCCCTCTTCCTACTTTGTGTTTTGAAACTAGTCTCTCCTTAGCCTGTGGCTCACCTACTAGGCTTAACTGTCTAGCCAGTAAGCCCTGGGAACCCTCTGCCCTCTGTCTCCCTAGCTCTGGACTGAGGAGGACTTGGCACCGCACTGGCATGGAATCAGGTGTTCATGCTTTCAGTTAAAGCTCTTCCCTGACTGAACTAGCTCCCCAGCACTCCTAGTTATTTTGTAAATGTTTTTATGTTAGAATAAGTAAGCAGGTTATTCCAACACAAACAAACAAACAAACAAAAATCTTAGTTTAGATCAGGAATGTGTGCTAAATTTGTAAGTAGTTCACTAGATTTATATCCACTATACTTGGACTTTTTAAATTTTCAGTGGGTTAAAATAATAGTTAATATCATAACTTATAATCACTGTATTTTAGGTTACAGCCTTATTGGTCCCTTGTTAAATTTTTGTATTTACAAATAAGGATATATTATTCCTAACGCAGCAAGGAAAGTCAGCATACATAATAAGAAGGTTAGCCTTTACAAGTAAATTCTCCTGCCCCAGTCCAAGGTTCTGTCCCACATTCTGGGGAGTTGGCTTTTCTTACTTGCATTTTTCCTTCTTCGTATTCATGTGACTAGCTGGTGACTAAAGATTTAACTTACAGCATTTTCTCTTTCGACACACTCCACCCCAACCAATGCCATCTTTCCTGTGATAGCTCCCTATCTTCCCACACATAAATGTCTTCAGATGCTCTTCTCTGGGCCTCACTGCTCTAAACCTTGAAGCTCGCTCCCGTAATGCGTACAAAAGCCTGCAGAGAAGATCAAGTGGGCTGCCTGGGCCTTACTCGTTTGGTTTTCTTGCAGTATCGAGACTTTTACTGTGCCAGGCTATCTTGTATATAAGTCCAGCTCCAAGCCACTCACAAGGCTGCCTCCGTATACTCCTAGAGAGAGCAATGGCTGACAACTTGGCTATAATTGAATTCCTAGCCTAACACTGTTCCTAGCCATGGGCTCTGTATCCTTCCTCATCCTGCCAGCCTTGCCAGGCCATTTGCTTCGTCACCTCCCAAGTTCATGGAATCCTTATCAGTGGTTCTCGACTGTTCTATGTTGTGACCCCATAATACGCTGTGACCTCTTATTTTATTACTACTTCTTAACTGTCATTTTGCTACTGTTACAAATTGAAATGTAAATATTAGATATGCAGGATGTCTGATATGTGACCTCTATGGGGGTTGCCACCCAGAGATAGAGAAATACTACCTCAGAGCTTTGATATAGAGCCACCAATGGGCAGGCCTGCATTTTCCAAGTTCAGCCTTCACTCCATATCTCTCTTTCTCCCTCATTTCTGTGAGGTGCAGTCATGACAAAAAGAAGCTGAGGACCAATCACTACCTGGGCTTTCTTCCTTCCCAGACCTGGATGGAAGAAGCACCATTCTCCTTACCCCTAGCCTTCAGAGCATCCTTTCTCAGACCCAGTACTTCATTCTGGTAAGACATTCTGTCTTGCTCATGGCTTTCTTCAAAGTGTCGTCTTCAAAGTGCTTTCTTCAAAGAGAGTCATGGACAAAGTCACTCAAAGTATCTGATGAATCAGCCAGCAAAGGGCAGAGGGAATGAATGGCTCAGTTGCTTAAAGTGCTTCCTGTATAAGCACGAGAACCTGAGTCCCCGGTACCCACAGTTTTAAAAGAGGCTGGGGGTGCAGCAAGCTCTACAACCCCAGTGCCTTTTGGATATGGAGTGTGCAGAAACAGGCAGATGCCTAGGTCTTGCTGAGGGTCTAGCCCATCAGTGGGCTCTGGGTTTAGTGAGAAACCTTGTCCCAAAAAAATAAGGTAGCCTTTCCTGACACTGTTCTTCATTCTCTTAAGTTCTCTGGGGGAGAGAGGAGATGGTGTCACCGTGTAGCCCCAGATGTTCTGGAACTCACAGAGATCTAACCTGCTCTGCTGCACTAGTGCAGGGGTATGCACCACCACACCCAGTACCAGCTCTTAAATTTCTTCTGCCCTCTCTTCTGTAATGTCTCCTAGGTCTTTCGGGGTTGAGGGTGACATGGATGACCTATTTAAGGCTGAGTGTCCATTACCACTTATTCTCAGCACTCTGGCTAGATACAGCTGTCTGCATTAAACAATGCCTTCTGCAAAAAAAAGGAGCTTCTTTGCCCCAAACTGAGAGCAATAATAGTTTATGGGTATAAGCATGAATATGTGAAAAGCTCTCCCATCCACATGTGATGTTGACATAGCAGCCATGAACAAACACAAAGCAGCTATGCAGAACTGCACACGTCCTTCAACTCCCAACCACGGAAACCTGTTCCCATGAAGCCTCATCCGTCCTAAGGAACTAATGAGTGTTAATAGCTGCTGAACTCAAGGATGTCATTTTATCTGATTCTGTAGCCAGTAGACTAGATGGGAAACCATTTAGAGGGAAAGGGAGGGTAACAGCAGAAGTAATGGGAGGTTAGCATAATCTCAGTACACCGCAGCTATGATTGAAATTGTCAAAAATAAAGAAAAATTGCCGAGAGCAATGAAGGAAGATGCCCAGGATCACTTCTGACTTCTACATACATGCATGTATGCACATACACACATGAACACACACACACACATCCACGAACACCCATATCTCCAATTAATCCATCAATACATAATAAATAAATAGATGAAAATCTCAATGAATGAAACTAGGAATTTATAAGTGGATTTTATAAAATTGCTTCTCTTAGCATTTCTTTCTCCACAGAATTCCCCTTCCTGCCTTTCACTTCCTCCCTCCCTCACTGCCAACCCCATTTTCATGACTTCCATTGCCAGGAGTCTGAAATACCACAACTAGGGTCGCTTTCGCTGCCTCAGTTTCCCTGTCTAACCTCTCCGACCACAGCTAAGTATAGATAAAAGCACTAGTCTATCAATATGGTGCCTCAGTCTTACCTAAAAGCACAGACCCTTTGCGCCTATCCCATCTCACACTCTAACTTGTCATATAAGAATGTCAAGTATCGAGCCGGGCGTGGTAGCGCACACCTTTAATTCCAGCACTCGGGAGGCAGAGGCAGGTGGATTTCTGAGTTTGAGGCCAGCCTGGTCTACAAAGTGAGTTCCAGGACAGCCAGGGCTATACAGAGAAACCCTGTCTCAAAACAAACAAACAAACAAACAAACAAAAAACAACAAAAAAAGGATGTCAAGTATCTTCCGGTAGTACTATGTCCAATTTTCTGAGGAACCTCCAGACTGATTTCCAGAGTGGTTGTACCAGCCTGCAATCCCACCAACAATGGAGGAGTGATCCTCTTTCTCCACATCCTCGCCAGCATCTGCTGTGACCTGAATTTTTGATCTTAGCCATTCTGACTGGAGTGAGGTGGAATCTCAAGGTTTTGATTTGCATTTCCCTGATGATTAAGAAAGTTGAACATTTTTTCAGTTGTCTCTTTTGAGGCTATGCCAGTGCCTGGCAAATACAGAAGTGGATGCTCACAGTCATCTATATGATGGAACACAGGGCCCCCAATGGAGGAGCTAGAGAAAGTACCCAAGGAGCTTAAGGGGTCTACAACCCTATAAGAGGAACAGCAATATGAACTAACCAGAACTCCCAGAGCTCATGTCTCTAGATGCATATGTAGCAGAAGATGGCCTAGTCGGCCATCATTGGGAAGAGAGGCCCCTTGGTCATGCAAACCTTATATGCCCCAGTACAGGGGAACACCAGGGCCAAGAAGTGGGAGTGGGCGGGTAGGGGAGGAGGGGGGAGGGTACAGGGAACTTTTGGGACAGCATTTGAAATGTAAATAAGAAAATATCTTTTAAAAAAAAAAAAGTCAAGTAGCTCCAGGTCCAGACCCAGCCGCTGCCATGTGTGACCTATTCCATTGCTGTAGGATGACAATGAAACACCATTAACTTCCTTTCTCCTGTTACCCTCAGAACAGGTGTGCACCCCATAACACTCTTTGATCCAGACCTGCTTTCCTAGCTCATGGGAGATTATGTCATGAGGAACAAGATCTGAGTTTGCAGGAAAGATGTATTCCGGCCTTGTATCTCATGCGTGAAGCATACACACAGACCAAAGGCAGATGAATCTGCTCATTGAGTAGAATGTGGAGCTCTCTGACAACAAGCTTGACTTCAGTCAGTAAAATTAAGGCTTTAGTAAAACCGAGTGAAAATCCCCCGGTGTGAGATTATTTAAGCTGCTGCACTCACTGGGATGAGTGGCTGAAGACTGGAAATTTATTTTGAGATGTTTCTATGGTACAACTGGACATTCCTGGTTTGGTTTGCTTTTTTCTGTCCCTGCTAGGCAGTGGTAAAATAGTCAATTGGAATACTTATCAGTTAGCAGTAGGATTAGATATGGAGGGTCAAGACTGAGGGGGAGGAGGGAGGAAAGAAGAAAAAGAATGAATGGAAGGATGAATTGTTTTCCTGTAAAACTGTGAGGGAGCATGATGAAGCTGGCTTTCTGCATGCATTACAGACACATTTGAGTACTAAACACACTTTAAAGATAGACCATGATCATCCATTTTCCAGGCTTGCATTGACACATTAATGGCTCTGTTCTTAAGACAAGATTAATAATTAAGAGCTTTAAAAACATCAGGGATACTTGCAGCCTCTCTCCTTCCCTGAAAAATAACTGTCCTGCCATTTGTCAGGGGGTTGTTTTCTGATCCCTACATTCGTAACTTCTGTCTTGTGTACAGCTTACAACCCCATCAGAGCTGGGTCCCAGCCAGGGCTAACGCCTCGGAAAGTATACACCTGATAGTTCACAACAGCCCTGTCTGCAGCTGCATGCTTTACTGACCCAAACACAATAAAAATCCAATTTGAGGAGGAAGGGATTTAAAAGCTTCATGAAGAAACCATTCCAGTATTCCAGCTCTGACTTTGGCATTCGGACATGTCCAAAGGCCCAGAGTCCAAGCGATCTCTACAATTCTTGCAATAAAAGAGGACCTTTTCCAAACATAACCCAAATCTCAACAACAATTAAGCACAGAGTCAAAACATAGCATTTTACCAAATAATTTATGGGGCCAACTTCCCACTGCCCTGCTAACAGTGGATTGCTAGGGCTGGGGCGGAGGGAGTGATTTAGCTTACAAGAAGCAAGGAGCAGGGGAAAGAGGCTCTGATGGTAAAGAATTAAGCAGGACCCAAGTGCTCAGAAAAAGGAGCAGGGCCTGGTGGGAGGGTGGCTGTGCCTGCTCACACTGACCACTGAGGCTTGGAGGGCAGCACCAAGCCTGTCGTTCAGGCGTAGGTCCCAAACAAGGCTATCTGTAATTTAACAATGTTAGATTTGATTATGGAAGTGCATGCCACTTGGAATGGTTACAGGAGCTATCCCCATTCCCTTCCTTTGTGCAGCAAGGGACAATACTGTGTGTGGGCATCGTTGGTAGTGTGAGAAGGCTGGGGGGCCAGTTGAGCACTGCTGGGGCTTGCTACACATCAGACTGTGCATCACTCTCCTGACACACCAGAAAGCTGGTACACCTGAAAGTCACTTGTCCTCATATTCAACTCAACCCCTAAAATAACTAAGCACAGGGAACGTCATTATCTGGGCCTCTTCGGTCAATCATTTCAGCATAATAATAAAGAGAAAAACTAGAAATCAGGCCTGCCCATAGGAGCCCACCCCCTACTCCCCATATCTGGCAGCTGGAAGAACAGCTGCCTCCTGAGAAGCCAGGATAGAACCAAGCAGAGTCCCTGCCCGAAAGGCCACCCCTCACCTTTGGGTCCAGCACCATGGCAGCCCTCCTGGGTCCTTCTGCTCCTCTGTCCTTCTACTCAAAGAAGGAGCATTCTGGTGGCAAAGCTGAGGGGATCTGCTAAGGGATCTGCCCCAGGCCAGACCCCAGCAACAATATTATTCTATGCTTCTATGACTCCCAACTCACTCGCTCCACTGCGCCAGCCCATGTTTTGGGCAGCTGGGAACTGGCCAATTCCAGCAGGGCCAGCAGCCCAGACAAACAGCAGCTATCCTTTATTGACACAAAGTAAATACTCAGTGCCACCATAGAAAGTCAACATTATCATCTCCATTTTACAGGGAAGAAAAATTAAAGTAATCGATTTAGCAGGTTATAGTTAGGATTTCAACCTGGGTTTGTCTGCCTCCAAGACATTTCTTTTGTAAGCACCATGCTGTTTTCCCCTACCACACTATTCGGCCTCCTGGGTCCCTACATAAGCTCATAATCAAGAAGAAAATATAGCAAAGGGTTCTCTTTCACATTCAAACAAGACATCTGGAAATGAAATCCTACATGTGGGAGGGGGCTTAACAATTTAAACTCAATAGCTTAAAGTTTGAAAAGAAAAGCTTGAGTATTAAAAGTCGAAGCATCCCACCATATCTCACACCAGGAGCCTCTGCCTGAAAGAAAGACTTGCAAGATTTACCTATGCTTATAAAATAAATACATTAATATTGCACAGTAATTTCCACAAAAATAGTTCAAAGCATTTTTCAAATACCAGATTTGGTATTTGCTTGAGGAGAAAAGAATTTTGTGAACAAACTCTAAGAAGCATCTCTTCAATAGTCTAGCTTCCTTCTTCCTGAAAGAATATAAGCATCCTGCCAGGCGTGGTGGCACACACCTTTAATCCCAGCACTCAGGAGGCAGAGGCAGGTGGATTTCTGAGTTTGAGGCCAGCCTGGTCTACAAAGTGAGTTTCAGGACAGCTAGGGCTATACAGAGAACCCCTGTCTCAAAAAACCAAAAAGAAAAAAAGAATATAAGCATCCTAACACATACACACAGTCACATTCACATACACTCGCAGGCAGACTTACATACACATATATACACACATATACACATACACATATACTCACTCACACACATATACATACACATTCACATATACTCATACATGCATGAAGACTCACATACACATACACACACATATACTCACTCACACACCCATATACACATACATTCACATACACCCATACAAGCATGCAGACTCACACACACATATACACACATGTATACACACACACATACACTCACACACCCATATACACACATTCATATATATATATATATATATATATATATATATATATATATATATATACACACACACACACACACACATTCATATACCCTCACACATACACACACACATACATAATACTGAATAATGCTGTTAAAGTTTGAAATGTGTGAAAGTATTTAAAGAAAATAGCTAGAAATATGACTACTGCCATTTGAACACTAAAAACTTCTAATGTTCCATCTTTAATAAGCAAGATGGAGAATAGGGATGTGGCTTGATCAGCAGGGTGCTTGCCTAGCATGCACAAGGCTGTAGGTCCTATCCCAGACTACAAACACTGATGGTGGTGACTTTGTGCATAATCCCAGCACTTGGGAGACAGAGACAGGAGAATCAGAAGATTACCATCAACTACAGGCTAGTCCAATCTACATGAAGTTCTGTCTTAAATTTTTAAAAATATACTTAAGCAAAAACAAACACTTTTTATAATTATATGATAATTCTCATCAACAGCCAATAAAAACAACATCCATGGATTGATGCTTAAAATAAGTAAGCTATTAGTACCTTCTGTGCTACCCATTGGGGAAAACGTACGCACACAGTCACCATGCAACGTGACAAGTGGACCTTCAGCAGAAGTGAAGGGAGCACCTTTGGTTAAGAGGAAATGGAATCATTGTCTTCTAAACTGACCCTATCTTGTCCACCTCTTCTTGCCGGTCAGTTATCTGCCTGCTTTTAACAATAACTATCCACTTTTCAGCTGACATTCGTGGACAGCCATACCACGAAAAGGCCCTGCTCTGGGCTCAGATTCTCTGCTGCTATCTTGAACTTTACGCTCGGTGTTACCAACCCACATGTCAGATGGAGAGGCAAACCAGGTCTGACTCTAGAACCAAACTCAGACACATCGTGCTGCAGAACTTTCCCACAGTTCACTTTTTGCATGGCTTTAGAATATAGGGAACCCATGTTCCTAATGCCAAAGAGACAGGACTATCTTCCTGACCGTCTACCAAGGAATTCATCTTTTCTGATTCTTTAAGAGCCAGCTCATGAGGGAGACTGGAGCCTGCTTACTTTGGGTCAGCAGAGCATCTGAAATCAGTACCAATCTGCACTTTCAAACCACAAGCAATAGCAGACACTCACAGCAATGTGCAGGTGAATGAAAACAGCATCTGCGGGTAAGCGAGTCATTCTGTGGCATGGGCAATACGAACCTTCTCAAGTCACCAAACAACTAAAGTCACCTGAAAGTAACCAGCTGTCATCACCAATAATGTTCTGGGTGAGACTGGTCAGTGATCAAAATAAACATGTAAAATACCAGGAGCTGTGCAACAAAGATGGACAGTGGATAGATGTGTGTGTGTGTGAGTGAGTGAGAGAGAGAGAGAGAGAGAGAGAGGGGGGGGGGATGAATAATTAATAAACAAACAAGCAATTACAATCATCATTGCCTTTGCAGGAAGCCCTAGAGAGATGATCAGGAGCTAAATGATGAAGGAGTCATTGTTTCTTCTCAGGTCTTGTTGGCTACTTCCAGACAAGCCTCTTAACCTAGGGAGAATATGAACCTGAGGAATTCTCCCCAAGGCTGTTCCTGACTCTGTTGTCTGCCATTGGATTTCCTTCCCCTAACTAGACTACCTGGTTAGGCCTCAGTGGGAGAGGATGTGTTTAGCCCTTCTGCAACTAGATGTCCCAGGGTGGGGTGATACCAAATAATTAATTAATTCGTTAGTTAGTTAGTTAGTTAGTTAATTATTGAAAAAAAGAAAGAATGAAATTCTTCCCAGCTTCTGGATTTCAGTGAGAGATTAACTCGAGTTGAGGCTCATTCATAAGTGGATGGATTTATCGAAGCACTTTGATTTTTGTTGCTCCATTCAAAGCAGATTATATCTTCTATATTTGTAAATACTAACCCAATTTGCACTGTACACATTCTGACTTATGGGGAAAAAAATACGTTGCTGCTAGATTATCCCAGGACTCATATCTAGGGAAAGAATCCTCTCCAGGGGGTTATACATATAGACTTTTTCTTCTCAAACTAGCCAAAAACATACCCTGAGCCCTAAAAATTTTTAACAGTCTATTAGACAAAGGGGAAAAGCTCTCTGGAATTACTGCTATTTTCAAAACATTAGCAGTTCCAGGGTAAAATGTAGCTCATAAAAATGTCCCCAAACAATACCAGGTCAGTGAGAGTCCATGGAACTCTACCCATCCATTTAGTTAGGCAGCATGCTAGGTACTGAGAGCTCACCTACAAAAAAGACAGACTGAGCCCTTATCCTTGGCAATGATGATTGTAATTGCTTATCCTAAAGGACTTTATATTATCCCAACAGAGAAAGAAGACACCGAGATACCAAGCCATCTAAGTATATAGAGCAACTTGATTAACATCATCTGAAGAAAGCAACTGAAAATATATTTCTGGCAACCTCCAAATTAATTTAAAGACAACTAGATCCCGGTTAGGGGTGGAAGTATCCCCCCAAACATTCATTTCAAAAATAAACATTGGAAGCATTGTTGCTGGGGGTCTGGATGCACCATCCATCTGGCACTTGGACTCACTGCGAGTTCTGGCTACCAAGTTCAAAATCATGGCAACCAGAGGCAACTCAGCCTCCATAGGTTCAAATCCCTGACTATTTAAATATCCATGTACATATACTTCACTTTCACTTGCTTTCTGCTGTTGCTTCCTGCCTCCCCGATGCCTCCCATGTCCATATCCACTCCAAGAGTGGAATGGGTCCCTCCCTCACCCTGGCAGCCACAGTGACAAATTCTTGCCTTTCCCCCTTTCTGTAACTGATAGGAAAGAAATGGAAATACTTCCCTAACTGTTGAATGGGATTTTTTTAAAAAGGAAAACAGATAGGTACCAACCTTCCCTGACCCTGACTGACTTTAAAAATAACCGCCATGCTCTACACCTTAAAACTGAAGGCTGGGGCTGAGGAGATAGTGCAGTTGGTGAGGGCGTTGGTGAGCAAACCTAGAGACCTAAGTTCCAACCCCAGAGCCCACATTAACCAAAGCTACTTGGCACTGTGTGTTCTTGTGATCTTAGAAATGAGGAAGGAGAAACAACCAGATCCAAAGCTCCCCCCTCCCCCGTCAGCATAACCTAATCAATGAGTCCAGACCAGGGAGAGAGCACTCCTCTAAAAACCAAGTGCACAGAGAAAGGTGCATGAGGAACTACTTCTCCCACACTGACCTCTGGCCTCCATGTGCAGGTGCATGCGCATGCACATATACACGTCAGCATATACACACACATGTATAACACATGTATACACATGCAGGGAAAAAAACCTAGGGCATCAACTTAGGTGAGATTTGGAATAATTCAGAGAATGAATCTCACCCAGTATACTAACCGCTGTCAATCTATGAGGGCCTCAGCCATTTGATGTTAGCCATGTTGAGTATGGTCAGATGGATGAAGGCAGCGGGCACAGAAGCATTGGCTAAGTGGAAACCTGCTAAATGCATTCAATTTGCATACAAATACCCAGCTGTGTAAAGTCTCATGTGAATTAAGTGGTGCAACTTTACTCTTCAAAGTCAAGAACCAAAGTAGTTCCAGACCCAAAACAGCAGGGCATGATCCTCTCCTCTCCTCTCCTCTAAAACACCTAACTTAGTACTTGACTCTTTCCAGAGATATCCCCCTTTTAGAAGGAACTCTTCATAAATAAAGATGAGGGAAGACAGGGTTCAGTGTGGTCTCTGGCTCACAGAGCCAGGGGCTTAAACACCTGAGAAACAGCCCAAGGACATTTGGTCTTTTAAAAAGCAAACACTCCCCCCCCCCCCTCCCAACTCCCAACCCCTGTTGGTTATTTGTTTGATTAGGTTTTTTTGTTTGTCTATTGGGTTTTTGTTTTCTTTGTTTGCTTGTTTGTTAGTTTGTTTGTTTGTTCGTTCAACTGCTGACTGTTTGACAAGCACAAGAGGGCACTGATGAGTTTTGGCTGGTCATCATCCACTCTGCTGTGAACCAAGCAAATATTTTCCTGGAGATGGCCTTCCCAACACACTGAGACTTGGTGTTCAGGGTTGACTCCATCCTGTCTCACTCAGACTCCCAAAGACAGCATACAATGTAGGCCTGGACAATAGGAACATTTCACCCCTGGCTACTATGAATGGTTCAGGGTTGGAAATGGGACCCAAGCCAGGCCACAGTCTATGTTCTGCACTTCCATGAAAATCACTGGGAAGAGCTGAGCTCTTCTTGTTACTGGCAATGGGATTCCCGGAATGACAACCAGAAGAGAGATGGCCTGAGAAGGCAAGCAACATGGAAAAATTCCAAGCACAGAGATGGAAAGGGACTCTGAGCCATAATGATGTCAGGAGTCCCAGATTCAGCACTGTTGGCACCAGCCCACCCCAAGCCTGGCGGGGAAATCTGAATTGCATTTTTGTCTTTTGCAAGCACAAGAATGATGGCCCAATCTACTCATTTTCCCAGTCCTATTCTGTTGCCAAGTCCTGTCTCCTTAGGCCGCTAGGACAATGGACAAGCCACCTAGTGAAAATCATGGCAATCCGAGACAACTCAACCCTTACAAGTTCAAATCCCCGATCTTTCAAAAACCCACACACATACATTTAACTTTCCCTTGATTTCTGCTGTTGCTTTTTCTTGGCTACCATGTTTTCCAGGTCCATAGTCACTTCAAGAAAGGATCAGTCCCTCTAAACTTCACAGCCAGAGTGACAAATTCTTGCCTTTTCCCCTTCTGTGATTGATAGGAAAGAAATGGGAATAGTTCCCTAAGTATAGAACAGGAATTGTTTTTCTGAAAGCATCTAGGATAATATTTGCTAGTTTTTAAATCAACTGCTATGATCTACACAGAACCTTAAAATGTATGACTCTGAGCTGTAGAGATAGCTCAGTGTTGTTGGGCAAGCCTGGGAACCTAGGCCCTAACCTCAGAGGCCACGGGCAAGTGCCCTAGGCTCTTGGCTGTCAGCCTAATCTAGCCTCATCAGTGAACGCCAGGGCTTGGTCTAGCACCTTCTTGAGTCGCCTTCCCTCTAAGCCTCAGTTGGCTTGGAAAGAATGCAGTCAACTACATTTATTCTGTCCAATAAGAATATGGCCCTTACCTGAAACAGTGTGACCATCAGTAAACCAGATCATTAATATAAAAGCATCTTGGCTAGCCAGCAATGCTTTCACGCATAAAGTGACATTCTTCGTTAGAAGTCCTGGAGCTATCTCATTCCTCATCCTAGTTATTTTCTCCTTCCATTCTGTCAAGTAGCAACTGGGGTCACATTTACTGTGCTATCCAATCATCTAACCACCTCAGAAACTTAAAATCTTAATGTAAAATAGCAGTGCATATGCTATGTAGAAAAGCAGAAAGTATGTGCGATGTGGTGGCTTAGATGTCTAGCAAAGGAATCCTTGAAGCCTACCTCTACCATCCCATTGCTCACTCCTTCCCATCACATCTGTTCAGCTTGAAAGTCAGAAAATGATTGAGCCCCCCCCCCCCCCCCCCCCCCCCCCCCGGTTACTAAGGTGTCTAGCACAGATAAAAGTCACTCAGCTTTTGGATTGCTATGAAATTAAACCGTATACACAGGCTGTGACAGGTAGATGACGTTCAATGAATGATACTGTAATCACTATTAATATGAGAGGAATCGCAGAAGAAACCATCTCAAACCTAAAAAAAAATATAGCTGGAGTTTGAATAGCAAGACAAAGAGACTGCTTTGTCAGGATGATTCAGTCAGAAAAGCCCAGCCAACTAGCCATGGTCCTAAAGCTAGACAACAAAACCAGCAACATACTTGGTTAGGCTGGCTGGCCCCAGAGCCCCAGAGAATTACCTGTCTCTGCCCACTCAGCACTGGCATTATAAGCATGTGCCTTCATACCTGTCCTTTTTTTTTTTTTTTTTTTTTGCTAAAACAAAAACAAAAACAAAACAACAACAACAAAAACTTAGTTTCTGGGAATCAAACTGAGGTCCTCATACTTTCCAGACAAGTGTTCTGCTAAGCAAGCATCTCTACAGACCCTGTAAGATTCATCTTATCCATCTCATGTGGTTTTGACTTTCTTCCAAAATGTCCCCAGATCAGTCCTGGGAGTTCATCAGAAGTGCATGTCCTTAGGCTCTTCCTAAGACTTACTGAGTCAGAATCCTTCTGGGTGGGACCTAGAAATCTTTGCTTTGAGAGGAACAGAAATACATCCTAAAAACTGAGAAGACCTGTTTAGGGTGAACCTTAATATACTTGCTTTTGAAATAAAACAACATGTAAGTGAATGCTCTAACATTTCCATGTGCAGGAGCCAGCGGAGTCTACAGTTACAACTGTATCTCATCATGCTGCCACATTGCCAGGCTTCCCATGGCAAGCCAGTGCAGAGATATGTGCTAAGTATATGCCGTACAAGCATCAGTGTGATCACTGACTCTGACCTTGAGAATCTCTAGTTTCTTTCCTTAAGGTAGCAAAGATCTACCTGCAGATGCACTTACCAATACCCTCATGTCACTCAGGGCTGTAGAGCATCCTGGGGGGTGGGGAGTACATGGTGTTCCTGTAAATTCCCAGTCCTGTCAATGCTAGCTGTGACCATTTGATAGACTGCACATCTCTCTGCAAAGCCACAGCTCCCAAGCACAGTAGAGGTGTCCACCCACATAAGAGTCACTGTGTGACCCCAGGAGATTAAGCTGGCCAACCTACGATCTACTCAGCTCTGACACTAAACCTGGCATCTTGATTCTGGGTATTTATGAGACTTTATATGTGATCATACACATATAAATACAAGATAAAAGAACAAGGTAGAGACATGATTAATGTAAAGAAGTATACAAGAGGGAACATATTATGGATAAAGTGGTCAGTCGTGCAGGAGACGTGCAGGAGACCACCTAGCAATTGTCAGATTTTTAAAGTTATGCACTGAAATAGTGAACAGAGTCAATAAGTGATATATAAAAACCACCCTGTATCCTCACCTACTTGTAAAGTCCCCAGCATTTGCTGCCAGCTCTAGCATTTGAAGGCTTAAGAGGTGGGAGCCCCAGTAGTCAGCGCCTGCCAGACTGTCCCACCATAGCAGGTGTCTGGAGAGGAGTTTTACATCACATTGAGGTCACTTTTTCATACATGTCTCTTTAAAGTTAGTGAAAAAGTGAGCACTGTCGAACTCTTTTACCTTTTCTCTTTATAAAATATTAACAAACAAAAATGTACTAAGCAGGAAAGCATCCAAAGCAGATGGTCCTCCCAGTTGGTCCTCCCAGACAGGTTCCAGAAAAACTCAAGCAGGAGCCACAGGGATGTCTGAGCACTGACCGCACACGAGAGTGAAAGGTCTTAGGAAGGACGTCGCCCCTCCTCCTGGGACAGAGGGGAGGAGTCAGGCCCTCTCCCAGAAGCATCAGTATCTATCCCTAGCCAGAACCGGAGCCCCATAGCACAGCAGCCTTCCAGGGGCAACTCCACAGCAAACTCACCTTCACAAAGAACCACCCGACTAAATCTGTCATTTCATACATCACATGCTTGAGTCAATCTAGCGGGTGTGCGCAATGCCAGACCAGATGCTGCACTTAACCTGGTGCTATATGTTCTTCGGCATTAGCTAGAACAACGAAGCTTCCTTGTATACACCCTCCCCGACTACTTCTGGCTGCCAGGTCGTCTACATGAGAAAAACAGAGTCACACTTCTCACCAGAAGCTGTAAAGGGAGTTGCCTGCTTAGCAAGTACAAACCCAAGACACCAGGAGGCAGCTGTGACTGAAGAACAAGACCTGCATAAGATCAAGCCTGTCTAAAATCTAAGGGTGGTCAGATGCTGCTCCCCTCGCTGAGATGCTGTCAGCAGTAGATGGATACAGGGAGGAGTAGGGAGATGGTGAATTTCTTTCAAGGATGCCAGCCCTGAGAGACTACTGGCATGGCCCCAGCAGATGGTCCTACACCCATGCACATGTAGGGTACTAAGGATTTTTAAAGAGAACCTGTAAGGGGAGGGGAAATGATGGAATGACATAGGGCAGGAACTTGAGGGGAAGGGGGAGTGAATTTGATCAAAAGACATTACAAGCACGTGTAAAGTTCTCAAACAAAAACAATGCAAGGCACCCGGTTACATATGATTCATAGACAAACAATATCTTTACAAGTATTTCCCAGATATTTCATGGTATATAATTACACTTTACGCTGATATATATATATAGTTGTATATATATTTGTATATACATATATGAATGTATTTATATAAGTAATATATATGCATAGTACATTCATGTACATAGTATTTATGATACACCTATATTTATATAATACACAGATGCATTTCTATATGTATTATTACATTTTATATGTTTTTGTATACATAAGTTTTTTCATGTGAAATTCAACTGACTGTGCATTCTGTATTATATCTGGCTACTTTGTCCCTAAAGCTATCAGTCAGAGATGTTTTTTCTCCTAGAAATAAACCTTGCCTGGATGGAAGAGCATACAAGCTGCAGCTTTCCCTGTGTGCTTCCTCATAACCTGTGGGTGAGGTAGGCCCAAAGTCCTTAATTCCTACTTAACAAGCATAGACCATGCGAAAGAGTTGCACTGAGCTTACAAAGGAAAGTAAGGTGAGCTGGGATTCAAATTGAGATCCTCTGGTATTTGGTTGGGGGCTCTGTCAATCACTAAACTAAACAAGTCTAAGAGGAAGAATAATTTAAGAGATTGGCTAGAAAGCCTCCGTTCAGCGAGAGAAAATACCTGCCGCCGCCACAGGCACTCCTGCTCCAGTGCCTAAGTAAGCATGGTCCATCCGCCTGTGTTCTTCACAGGCCGAGAGGGCCATTAAGAAATGAAAGCAAGTTTAGATTTCGCTGGCATGTTAGTGTTTGACATTTTGCGTTTCCAGAAACTGAGGTCAGCTCAAGGCTTTCGGCTCTGGGACTCAGACCGCACCGTGATTCAAACCCTGGTAGAGAAGCAGTGAGCACGGAGAAGGACTCCTCGCTACCTTCTCTTTGAGTTATCTTTATGTCTACAGCTAGAAATACAGCAGAGTTCCGTGAGCGTTCGATAATCAGATAAGATTCGTCATTGTAAGAACACTGCGAGGAAACAGTTTGGTACAATGGTACAGTGTTGGGTGCCCGACACTGGCTGTCTAACTGCAAGCAAAACGATGCCCTGACAACGGGACGTGGAACTGAGCTAATTCCTTCGCTCTCAAAAAAGTAAGATGTATTATGAGCTCAACGCACCCCTGCTACGACATTCAAACTTCAGAGCTTTCTCCCTTCTCCCACGAAAGCAAACGGCCAGCTGTCTCCTCATCGAAAGAAAACATTTGTGTTTCTACCTCCAGGGAAACACACTGATAACTCTCATCTGCCTGTTCAGTTTTAGAAGCTGTCCTAGGAGTAGCAACTGTCTGAGACAGCTGTAGGAAAAAGATCGTATCAGAAATCCCAACTGCCCCAGAGCTCCGGGGAAAAAAGGTCTAAAGATTATTATTGGGGTGATAACATTAAAAAAAAAACAAGTATATGGTATTACAGCATTGAGCTATTAGAATAAAGAATCAATTCAAGGAAACACCCAAAATTTATACACTTTATTGATTTTAAATTTTACAGACTCTGCTATATGAGTAAATCTTTTGTAGTAATTCGAATACTTTGAGACACTGTAAATAACAAGGGCTGTGGGGACTTTGGAACAGCCATTTTTTTTTCATACTGAAAGTCTACAGCCTTTAATGGATATTAGAAGAAACTGGAGTAACACGATACCATAAAGATAAGTCAAGTCAGGACTGGCAGTTTTGTTTTGTTTTGCCTATAAAAATCGAGCGTGTATCGGGGAGTGAAGTAAGTCTAGGTAGAGTTGTACTTAAGGAAAAGCATAATTAAATTGATCCTACTGTATTACATAAATCCAACATATCTGTGCAAACCCAGGAACAGGTGGCTCTTTGTGAGAAGCCGAGGAGTTTGCTCACACAGAGGAGACATGACTTGAGAGGAAAATGCCAAATAACGGTTGTCTCAGGATCCACAGTTGAGAGATAAATACACTAGGTCTGAAAACAACCTGTGTGCCGTGTATTATACTAGAATCCAAAACTGTCCCTATCAGGTAGTGAGTGAGCCTGCTTCCAGACGGGCCTGTGGGTAAGCCCCTGGGGTTCCTGGAGCCTGCCATCTTGTTCAAAATACCTACAGGCCTGGTCATCTGTAATTTCCAACCATATAGGAAAATGAGAAGTGACAGAGGTGGAGGAGGTGGGAGGAGCTTTATATTTTTATAGCAGCAAGCTCTACTGACACTTAGGGAAACGTTCTGACACATTCAAGTGTGAGTGACAAATCTGTCCACTGGTTCATAGGCCACATGTTTACTTAAAGAGGCCTGGTCCAATAAATGAGAATCAAAATCCCAAGTGCTTAAGCCCATAAAATTCTCCAGAGTGAAACACAGCAAGAGAACGGGCTCTGGCCTCCCTGGCGTGAGCAGAGACTTTCAGATGAACGTGCCAGGTTATTTTGCCCTCAGTCTCATTCCCATTCAAATCAGGCTTTTTATTTTAAGTCTGTTCATCACTTTCCTTTAACTCTGAGGTGCCAGCCACGAACCTACCTTCCTAGTGATTTAACTTGTGTGACTGTAAAGTCTTCTCCATACACAGGTAACTAAGCGTGAACCACTTCTGGTGATTTTTACCCCTATTTGCATTATGTGTGAGTCTACTGAGCATGTAGGGAAGCTATATCCAAGGCCTTCTTGGACTTTTCCTCTCCCTATGTCCCTCCTGACATAAATACAGAGCTATATCAAATCATGATCCTACACATTTATAAAGACGTAAGAGACTCATTAGCAAACAAATAATTTCATGTTTGTGAAAAAGGGACAAATGCTTGGTGTGCCTTTTAATGTGAACTATTGAGCAGTCGAAATCACTGCAACTAACGCTGGAAAGTGAATAGTAACTCATAAGGTCTTAAAATGAGAAGCCTTCTCAAAAATGCGCCATTTCTAAGGACTGACCAGGCTCTTAGATGGGCCACCAGTATAGGCAACCTTTGTATTCTGAGAGGGGGTAGGAGAATGTCTGGGGTGGGGGTAAAGAAGAAAGGAGCCGAGAAAGGCAAAGAGATCTAACTGGAAGACCTTGAGAAGCTCATTTGGAAACTTCGTTAGTGACTTTGGACTTCATTAAAGCCCACGGATCACTATAGCCGCATGATCTAACAGTTTGAAAGCATTTGTCATCACTGAAAGAAAAACATCATTTCTAAAGGAGTAAAGAGATTGATGCACCACTGTGGACTACTTAAGCCCCACGTAGTCTCAGTCTTCAGTATCAATCTAAGCATGATGACTTTTGCATACGGCGCATAATTAAACATTTTCTTTGCCGGGCTTTCTACAATCCCCAGATGTTTTTCATGGCATCCTCTGAATGTTTTTCTTCATAATTCTGGCTGCCTGCTCCTGAATCTTCAAGTTTGTTTTTTGTTCCTAATATCTTTTCTACAGAGGCTGCATTGTGCCAGAGGTTGGATAAAACTCTGAGAGTCTGACAGGCGATAGTCAGACAGAGAGATACACAGTCACTGGGGGGTGAGGGGGTGGGGGCAGACATACACAAACATGCACAGAGACAGACAGACAGACAAGACTGACAGTGATACACCCACACACAGAAGGTGGGAAAGGAGGCAGACAGACAGACACCCATGTACTTGCACCTTCTTTCTCCTCTCCCATTACTCTGTATTACTGTTACCATCTGGGAAAGAAATGTGGAGATAACAGAAAAAGAAAAAAAAAAAAAAAACAGGACCCTGAGCCACAATTTTTTCTATTTCTGTGGCATGAGCTGTCTCTCCTCGTCCTCGTCCTCGTCCTCGTCCTTGTCCTCGTCCTCTTCCTCCCTCTCCCCCCACACTCTCTCTCCTCCCTCCCTCCCATCTATGTAAGCATGTTTGTGTGTACATACATGCACATGTGTGTGCATGCACTTGTATGATAACCAGAGGTTGATATTGGTTGTCTTCCTCTTCTAACTCACACACTTCTTAAAAGTTCCATCCGTTCGGTTTATTTGTTCATTTATTAATGCGTATGTGGGTGGGTATACATGTGCCACCTCTGTGTGAAAGTCAGAGAACATCCTGTGAGACTCTGCTCTCTCCTCCTACTGTCCCAGGGATTGAGTTCAGGTCCTGTGGTTTGATTACAAGCGACGCTACTCACTGAGCCATCTCCCTGTCTCCTCCACACTGTGTTTGGGACACAGCCTTTCACAAACCTGGAGCTCATGCTTTCAGTGAGGCTGGCTAGGCGTGAATCCCCCGTGGCTGCCCATTTCCATCCCAATGCACCCTCAGCACTGGATGTTACTGGGGTTACAGGCACACCACAGCACCTACTTTTTATGTAGGTAGGTGTCAGGGATTTGAACTCAGGTATGTCCTCACAAATACACAAGTCCTGTATTCTTTAGAAGGACTTGGCTAACACTCATGATATCTGTCTGTGGGCCTGCCTGTGTATCTGTGAAGTTCTGATGGACATACTTAGGGGTGTGTGTGTGTGTGTGTGTGTGTGTGTGTGTGTGTGTGTGTAGCAGTAAAGGGGAATCACTTTGGCCATGATTGTAACAAATAGTTCTCCTGATACTCTGTTGCTAGACATCCTGTGAGTCACTGACTCAGTATCTACTGCCTGATGGGAACAGGCTTTCTTTTCCTGGTCATTTTTCTAAACAGAACCCTTTTGGACATAACTGGAATAATGAAATGTTCGTCATTTGGCTTAGTCAGCACGTTTTGACCCAATGATCCAGGAGAGAACATAGGGGTGCAATGGTAACATGAGGCTGATACTTATGTTTGCCCAGGGCCAGGGCCCATCATCCCCAACACAGCACATAAGAGGCAAGACTCAAGCAAATCAAAGGAAGAATGCACGCCATTGTCGCTCAAAGGCAGCCTTGAATTTGCTTTACTCCAATGTAAATTTAATCTCTGAAAGTTGACAAAGACAATAAATAACTCAGATTCGATTCATAAGTTTCCTTTAAATACAGTGTTTGAACTCGGGTCCAAGTTTCAAAATATAATATTTTTTAAAAGTGCTCTCACACCCTTTCCATATTTGTCATCTTGAAATCTGATGATGTGGATGGACGAAATGGAAAGAGTGAGCGAAACGCCTTCCTTATGCTATTTTGCTCGTTGAACGTCTTATTTACAGATGGCCAAGCGGCTGTTGAGGTGTTTGAAACCCTCCTAATGCTGAAACAGGAACTTTATCAGAGATTTCAAAGCCCTGGTGTGTATTTCAGAATTCCACAGCTGATGTGCCTTAAACAGAAACAACCACCCTGGAAAGTCTTTAAAACATATGCAGGCCAACAGGAGCAGAGAGAAACGACCAGGTTTGGGAAATGTGGAGGTTTCCGCTGATTCCACTCATGTCCATTCGCCACTGGAACTTTACTGACACATCACATAGTCTTTACTGGCTTCTTCCGTTGATGCTTCCCAGTAAACAAAAACACTCTTTTAAGAAACGTCAACTCTACTTTTTTTTTTTTTTTTTTACCACCTGAACCCCTTCAGGGGAATTTATAATGTGGCAGATATAACAGACAAGAAAGTTCTGGAAAATGAAGTAAAAAGTTCAAAGTGAGATTTTCCAAAAACATTAGTTGATAGCTCCCCAATGCAGACACCATCTCAGCTTGTAGGATGCCCGACCCCAGTCAAATGGTGGAAGAACCGCTAATGAATCAAAGCCATGGGCCTCGTAAGCTCCCAGCACAGAGTCCTTACTATCCAGCCTATATACACCCATGCATTGGTGAAAAGCCAGAGCACCTCGCCTTTTAAAGGGCTTCTGGCCTTGAAGACATCTGATCCTCACTAAAACTAGATGCATCTATGCTTTGCCTTGTACCGAAAATATATCTATTGAAACAGTGTGCTGGGGTTTTGTAAGTGCCAGCCTTGCCCTTTAAGTGGAAGCCAGAGGCATGGCTCGAGGCAAGTAAATAGATCTCTGTTATGTGCTAGCATTCTACTTGAGGAAAGGCCAGCTCACCCTACCCTCACATTCCTGCAGATAGCCACTTGTGCACACTACCTACTCTTAGGCACCATGGGAGACAGGAGAGAGAAGAAAAAGATTCTGTAGGAAATGGTCCTTGAACTCAAAGAACTCTAGGTGGAGAGAAGGAACCACAAACATGGTAAAGGTTTTATCAAGCAAGAAGTGGACTGATAGGAAAACCAAGTGAAGACTGCTCACCCCGTGGAAGCAGAGAAAATCCCACCAAAGAGTCCCATCTGAGATAGTACCAGAAGATATAACCCTGTGGAAGCAAACCAGAGACAGAAAGTTGGGGCTGGAAGGAGGGTGTCTCAGAAAGAGAGAAAGGCACCACACTGGCCTTCAGACATTGCTGCCTGTGGAAATCACTTGGGTGCATCTTGAAATGCAGATTCCAAAACCTTCACTCTCAGATTCTGGTTCTATCAGTCTAACACAGGGGTATGGAGCCTATACTTTTGACAAGGTCTAAGGATACACTTGTCAAACTTCCTAGTAAGTGCCCCCAAAAGAAGAAATTCACATAGATAGAGCATGGGACTGCAGGCATAATCCCAGATCTAGACGAACCTGTGAGGGTCTATAAACATAAGAGTCACATTCAGAGATGTGGCCAGGCTTGGGTGGAGCCTCTACAGCTATGGCCATTTGGGTGCCTGAAGCATAGCAGCTGGGCAGAGGCAAGAGACAACCCCAGACAGCACAGCTTTCCAACTCAGCCCTGCCACACTACTGACTAGAGTCTTGGTGAGTTATTAGCCACATGGGGCCTTAACTCTTCTAGTACAATACAGATGGTGAGCCCCAATATAAAAACCTAGAACCCAACACAGTCCAAAGCCAAAACCTTTGGAGATAGAAATGATGTCATTGTTGGGAAAATATCTACATTATGAAACAGTGACTCATGTGTAAAAAAATCTTGAAATATTCTGCAAAATATATGAGAGGGTAAAGATGAAATATGAAATGTGATTTGTGTTTGGGCCTGGGCCTATCCCCGACATATTTCTATCATGTGTATGTGTGTTTGTGTAAATATTCCAAAACCCCAAGCACTCTGGTCTCAAACATTTAAGATGAGAGGTATTCAAGCTATAGCACCTAAATGCCCAAGCCACTGTAAAGATTAATGAAACGATGTGTGCAAAATGCCTATTTTAATACTTTACACAGCATAATAGTTTTCATAATAAAAGTAGTATCAACCACGTACTGAAATTCAAGTAAACATGGGAGAAACGATGATTTCAAATTTAGAGAGTCGTGGCTCGCCTGCATGAAAAAGATGCGGACTTTTCCCAAATGACAGAGTCTCCTCCTACATGTTGCCACAGCAACGTGTCACCTGACTGTCAGCACCTCAGATCCCCTAGATGTTGCCTCCTGTTTTCTCCTCCGGATCCCATCCCAGATGACTAGCCTCTGCTGGGGGTCAGCTGCTGCCGGGCCTGACATCACCACCAGCAGCAGACATGATAGTTTTCCATGTCCACAGTCCTGTGATGCATACAGGATTCCACACTCACCCAGTGTCACCATTGGGGGTGGGGGGGCATTGCTGGCACTGTGCCTGAATACAATTGATTTGTTTGCCAAAGACACACTTAGCTGATTCTTCCAGAGAGAAGCTTCTGGTCTCCTGACACGAGGAGCATTTCTGGAGCCAAGGGTGGTAGATAACTGTCTGTAATGGCCCTTCATTTTTGAAGGTTTGGAGACATTTGACGCTCTTTATAAGACTATGAGAAAGGCAAGCTATTCCCCTGCTATGATAGAAGAGGCACGATTGAGCTTCAGAAAAATTAAACAGTTTAGTCATGTGGTCTCTAAATACAAAGATAGAGTGAAGGCCTTCTTGGTCTGGGACAAGTCCCTCTGCTACTGTATACCTGTGAATTCTCAAGCTATATTTACTTTGTCCTTCATTAATACTGCTACCAAATATGCATGGGATCCAAACCCTTCCACGTAGATCACAACTTTTAACATGGAGAGAATTAAATCCCATATATACATATACAGCCTGACATGTAGGTTTATCAATCTATTTGTTCAAAGGAGACTCTTGAATTCTAAAGTCATTAAAGAGCAAGTTGGACCCCTTTCCATTCCAGGTAGGAGGAGTCATGTCAGCCATGACTAGTGAGTCATCAGGTAGGATTGGGTCAGAAGGATCCATGATGGGTTGTAACCCCAGCTTTGCAACAGAACTTCCTGACAATCCAGAGAAAGGCCTTGAAATCCTCAGACTAATGGTTTTAAACCCTTAAAGTGAGCTGATCACCTCTAAATGAGTGTGAACGTAGAAAACAAACACCATGAACTTAGCTTGGAAATCACACAGACATCCTTAGTAGCTGCTGTACTGCTTTACCTAGGCCAGTATTATTAAAGATTTGCATTACTGAAACCTCGTTATAACACAGCATGCTAGGTTGCCCAGATCTGCATTTCTAGTTCAATTGCTCAGGGTGGAACCTGAAAAATCAGTATTTCTGTGTTTTTTCCCAGTGAAGCTGCTGCTGATTCATCAACAAATTTAAGAACTACCAGTCTTGAGCCAGACAAGTATATTGTAGGGGCACTGAAAAAGAAGGTACTGGCTAGAACTCCCTACCTTAGGTAGTATGCTGAACTGTGAGGCATCAACGCAATAACTTAGAAGCAACACTATCCAGCAAAAAGAGCAAGCTGGAGACTTGCTATCCTGACTCCATCACATGCTCCAGACCATGAACATATCAAGGTCAGAAGATACTGTCTTAGGTAAACATTTTATCTGACCCTCCTTGGACTTCAGCCCTCGAGACACTCCCACACAAGGATTCTCCCTTCCCTCCTTGAAAGTTCAATGCATTATAAATAGTCCTCAAGAGTCCCTGAGAGCAGCTAGACTGCTCTTCAGTAAAACAGACACACAAAATGATGGAGACTATTGACCCTTGACCCGAACGTCTTGTCAACCTCAAGATGTTTCCTGCATCCTGGTGCCTCACTCACAGCACATACACACACACACACACACACACGAACAGAACCTGAGAGTCTTGGGAGACCGTAATTAGGATGGTGACTTTAGGAAATGCTGCAGCAGTTCAGTTTTTACACATTTTTCTTAAAGGGAGTTGTGAATGTTGTTTCCTGAAAGAAGAAAATCCACTAACCCTGTTTTATGAAGGTGGCACAGACAGTATATTCTCTGTTGCTAGGTGTGACGAATGTGTAAACTTGTGATGAACAAGACTGGCATATATATATAGTCCTGTTCTTGGGGACAAGTGTATGTTATAGCCAGTTCCCATAGAGTCATTAATTTCTGCTCTGTTATCCCATGCTCGCCTTGGTCAGAATATCAAGCAGCCATCCGATTCTGAAGTTTGCATTTCCTCCACTGATCAAGTTCTGTTTTCTCTGTGATTATAGGTATATATCAGACCTTGGGACTAACTTTCTTTGTTTTATCAAGACCTGGTGTGCAATGCTTCTGATTTATCATTTTTACAACAGGCTCTTCCCCGAGGGCTGCAGGTCGTGATAGTGGCATTGCTACGATTTATGGTGGGATTGTTGACGGAAAATGTATGCTCTCTTTGGTTTTCCTTCTTCAGACACCTGGTGCTTATTTCCCCACCTCGAGCTTCTGCCATTTCAAGTATTATTTACCATTTTCTGAAATACACGGGTTGATTTGGAGGGGGATCTCTGTAAGGTAGTAGCTACATTTCTGCAGTTGGCTGTGATTTCAAGCCAATACTGATTCTTTTTTTTCTCTCTCTCCTTGTACAGTTGGGGGCCTGAAGTTCATATTCATTTCTCACTTGTTTCGCCTCATCTGCCAAGACATATTAGCTCTCTAGGAAGAAAATGGAAACAAACGTAAGCTAGAGTGAGTTCCTCACTGAGGTTTGGGTGTCCTGCCTGTGATTCGCACTGTGGGCGGCCATCTCCTTTTTCCACAAGGACAGATTATTTATTACTGACTGAGGACTCCTCCCCCTTGAAGCCTCAGAGCAAAGACCAATTCTTCTTTAGTGGCTAAGAATATTCCAGAATAGCTTGGCATATGACAGAGCTTGTGAGGCCTGAGGGGTCCCCTCTTGCCCCACTGGAGAAAACTACAAGGGAGGATGAAGCTGAGATGCTCACACGTGAGAAATGTTTGATTCTCAAGACTGACAGGCAAGTCTCTCTTTGAATCAAATCACAAACCAACTGTTTACTGCCAGAAGTACCCGCTGGGAACACCTTGTCAACATCAATTTGCATTTCCACTTCCAACCTAAGTTTCCGTAGATGACCTATAGACTTGCTCACCCAAGAAGCTGACTAGTTTCAGATATCATTTGAATTGGCCACATGCCTATGATCCCAGCACTTGGGAGACAGAGGCAGAAGAATTGACATAAGGCCAAGGTTAGCCTGGGCTACATAGTGAATCCCAGGGCATTCGGGGTTACATACTGAGACTCTATTAAAAATATACATACATACATACAAACAACCCCACCCCATTCACCCCTCTATTCACCTCTGAAAACAGAAGTCAGCTTCCTCAGAATGTGGATTTTAAGTTAAAATTTTGAAAAGTTAATCATGTGTGCCCCAGTAGAGACAGCCCATAGCATCCCTAGACAAGGGGCTCAGGATGTATCCATTTCCCCAGGGTAGTGGCTGTGGCTGTTGGCTGTTTCAGTGTGCATATGAGCAGTGTCACCTTTTGCTGTCAGAAATGTGTGGCTCCAACAATCATTTTCTCATGATTAATTCCAGCCACAAAACTCCTGCTGAGTTTTATCTGACAAAACACTCAGCTGCCCAGCTGTGAATGGAACTTCAAGTTTGCCCTGTGCTCCAGCATGGCCAGGTTCTTTACTAACAAACAAGCATGCAGTGTTGACTGTGAGCCACATACTGCTTTAGATACTCCACATGCTGGCCCATTTGATTCTTCTTGTGTAAACCAGGTGGGATTCTTTCTTTTCCTTTTACTTAAATTTTTTTTCATGCATTACATTTTGATCATGTTTCCCTCTTCAACTTCTCCTAGACCACCCCCTGCCTCCCTACCCAACCAATCATAGCCATTCTTTGTTTCTCTGCTTCTATCTTTTCTGTCTGTCTGTCTCTGTCTCTGTCTCTCTCTCTCTGTATAAAATTTTTAAAAAATCAAAACAAAAAATGAATGAATAAATAAACCAAGAAGTTCTAAAACAAAATGAAACAAGTAGGCACACACATACAGAGAGAGAGAGAGAGAGAGAGAGAGAGAGAAGTTGCTTTGCATTGGCCAACTACTCCTGCACTGAAATACCTAGCACTAATCCATTGGAGAAAACTAATTTTCCCTTCAGCTGTAGTTAGCAATTGCAAATAGCTTCTTGGTTAGTAGCGGGAGCCTGTGTCTACTCCACTTTAAAAGGCTGGGACACCATTTGTCTTGAACATGTGCAGAGTTTGTCCATGTGGCCACAGTACCTAGGAGTTCTTTTGTGACAGTCCTGTTGTATCTGAAAGATCCTGCTATTCACAACCTACAAACCTTTTGACCTACAACCGAGACCTACCTATAAGATACTGATGCAATAATAATGTTCGGGGAGTAACCAGCCACTGTCTGATTAGCTAACCACCCACTCCAGGAGATGGAACCCATGCTTGGTAATGCTAACACGGCCAAGAATCTGCAACGGAGCAATGAAATGACTTCTGATGACATACTGTTATACCACATGGATCACCATCTTGCTCAACCCACAGCAGAGAAGCTTCTCTTTGCAGTTAGTGGGAATGGACACTGAGACCTGAACCTGGATAATGGGAGAAAGAAGAAAGTGCTGAAGCACTAAGGCCTAAAATGGGATGCCTTCAGCAAGCCCTTCCTTCGAGGCTCGGAGATCTATGTGGATGAGAAGACGGGTGCTACTGTTTCCTAGAAGATGAGGTGGAAGAGCAGGCTAGAGCATCCTCACAGTTGGAAGAGCTGGAGTAGGAGTTCCAAAAGCCTGACTCCAGTCTCTGCTTTATTCTTTTTGAGACAGGATCTCGCTGTGTAGCTCCAACTAGCCTATGTTGAACAGGCTGGCCTTGAACTGACAGAGGTGCCTCCTGGGTGCTGGAATCAAAGCTATGCACCACCACAAACCAGCCTTCTGTCTGTGTTTTTAATGTCTGCCCTCTGGCAGATGGGAAGGGAAATGGGCAAATTCCCATTTAGTCCTGAAATGGGACCTTCTTGTCCCATCCCCACATTTATTTCCTCATTCCCTCAGGAAGAATTCCTATGACAGGACATTGCTAGTTGTCTAAATGCTGGAGAGCAGGGGTTTGGTGAAGGTGAGCACCCAGCCAGAGCCCACAGAGGGCGAGGAGCCACCATCAGCATCTTCTCCCGACTCTGAAGATGCCCATGACTCACAAAGCTCAGCTGCTGCAAGAAGACAGCCATATAGAAAACTCCGTGCTAGTAATCCATGCCAGTATCATCTGAGAATTCATCACCTCAACTAGAAACAAGCACTCCCTCCTGTTTTCCCCAAAGCTTTCACTATCACATACTATTACTAGGGTGACCTCACTCTGATTCAATATTAAATTCTAGATATGTAGAAAATTTCCAGTGCCGACAGACATAACAAAAGCCTTTTAGGTACTATTACCAGGGAAGCCAGAAAGGTTAAGTATTTCAATAACTGCATGACGCCGCTTTCCTGGTCTGTTCATTCTCCATCCACAGATGTAGTCAGTGTTTATTCAGTGTTCCTACAGCCTATCAGGCTCTGTTGTAACTGGGGGTAAGCAATGACCAAAGCAGACAACGTTCCTTTACCCAATGACATAAATACAGGTACTGACAAGTGTCAGAGGCTGATTCATGTTATTAAAGGAAATAAAATAAAGAAGACTAAAAACTATGAAATGGCCAGGGGGAAAAGGTCCTATTTCATTGTTCTGACACCGAGCTGTGCCCCAGCCTAATATATGGGAAAAGAAGGCCTTTCTAATGATTTTTGGCTCTGGAATGACCTTAGGACAGGCAGAGGCCACGCTGACACTAAAGTGTTTGAAGAGTGGGACTCAAATGTATTCTCTTTCACGTCTCTCTGTACAGGACATTTTTTCCAGGGAAAGACAAACCCTAATCCTCTGTCTAGAAAGCCAGATCAGATACTTCCAGAAATGTTCATTCCCCTTGGATGAGGGAAGAAAACACCAAGTATTTATGTTTCATCTCCATGTGCAAATTAGTAAGTTTTGAGTTCTTTATTAAATAGCTTTACTTGCGGGCTCGTAGCATGCCTTTAAGAATATTAGTAGCCTCTTTCCTATTTTCACCCCCAAGAAGACCCTCAACTTACTCTCTCTTCTTGACTGAATTATATAAGTTCACAGACCTTGAGACTGAACACCACACTGGAGAACAAGGCCAAATCTGACATGTGGTTTTCCAAAAACAACTGAGCTGAAATTCTATGGTTAACATGCATTAAATACATACGTAGTGGGAGGCAGAGGCAGGCAGATTTCTGATTTCAAGGCCAGCCTGGTCTACAAAGTGAGTTCCAGGACAGCCAGGGCTATACAGAGAAACCCTCTCTCGAAAAACCAAAAAAAAAAAAAAGCACACATACACCTATAACACACACTCACATTCACACACACACACACACACACACACACACACACACACACTTGGGCATGCACACATGTATACCAAACACACACAAACATTCATACCAAGAAGACTTTCCAATGGGGACACACACACACACACACTTGTGCATGCACACATGTACTCCAAACACACACACACACACACACACACACACACACACACACACACACACACACATGAAGACTTTCAATGGGGAAAATACACGGCCAGAGCCAGGTTTTGTGACAATCATACTTGAAGACCCCAACTGTTTCCCTTTAACAAGCACAATAGAATGATATAGAGGCTGGTGACTAAAGGCACAGCAGGAACAGCTATAAATTAACTAGCCACTATGCACATTAATAACCAAAGGCCTCATTTTATAGTTCTATTATTTTCTACTTATTGTTTCTAGTTATTTCTTTAATCTCACAATGCTTTATGTAAACTGTTGTTACTAATGATGATGATGCCCATTTTATAGATGGGAATGCTAAGGTTCTGAGACATTGCTAGCCTCCAATTGCACACAACTATCAAGGAGCAAAGTAAGAGTTCTGATTCGGACACTTGCAGGGTTAGTGCCTCCAACAGCCCTTCCACTGGATCTTCTGGCCTCTGACCCCTTGTGTTTCTTAATGGGAAGGAGAGTGTACAGAAACATTCCTGGAGACTTCAATACAAACATGTGACTTCGTGCTAGAAATGCCTTCCTCATGAGCCTCTCTATGCATTTATCACCCAGCATGTAGCATTTTAGAATAGGTCTAAGGAGCCTTTACGCTTTGACACTAACCCTCTATGCGCACTGACTCCACTCCAGTCTGAAGTGATGAGATTGCAGGTAGAAAGATGTATCCTGAGACTTCCTGATGACATAAGTAGTTTTTGTTAACAAAGGCATCTGCTAAGGACTTGTCATTGTCATTGCCAACAGTCTGGTTTGTCAACTCCATGTCTAGACAATGTTGACCCTTAGGTTGCATATAATGTAGAGTCACAGGATTGCAGAAAAAAGGGGGAGGGGTTTCAACATGAAGAACTTCTTCACTTATTCCCCTACATACAAATAAAGCTTGTTCAGAAATAAAACATAGAAGAGCTGACAGTTGGATTTAAACAACCTTACTTCACTCAAGACGTCACAATTTGCTTTTGACTTAATCTTCAGGTCAAGACAAATTCTAATTGGGCTTCACCTTTCTCAGATATCTATGATTCGTGTGTCTGTGGGTCCTAAAAGATTTGCTGTTGGTGGCCGGGCCCGCCGCTAAGCAGTCGCTACACCAGCTCACTGGCTCAGACTCAGGGACATGGCTCGCTAGCAGTTCGCCGACTCCAGGTGCCACCGTCGCAGGTCCCACCCACTGCCCTATGCCCAGTTCAGCCATGAGCTCAGATTTCCCATATTATAACTTCAGGATGCCTAATACTGAATTCCAGAATCTGCCTCTCAAAAAAAAAAAAAAAAAAAAAAAAAAAATATATATATATATATATATATATATATATATATATATATATATATATATATATACACACACACACATACATACATATGCATACATATACACATATATTTTATGTATTTTATATATATGTGCGTGTGTGTATATATATATGTGTGTGTGTGTGTGTGTGTGTGTGTGTGTGTGTGTGTGTGTGTGTATTGATAGTGGTTTTGGGCACTGCTGCGTTTGTCTTCATCCTTAGTTTACTCTTCTGTTGCTACTTGATTAGGCTGAGATGCCAAGCACGCAAAGAATTTTACGCCTACAAACAGGCTACATTAAAAGAAAAAGTCAAAGAACTTAATTTACGTGAGCTCTGTGCTATGTGTCTAGAAGACTTGAAGCCTCGAGATGAACTGGGGTTTTGCCCACATAAGCATGCCTTCCCCAGAAAGTGCCTTCCTTGTTACATGGCTGGAAGTCTGGAAAGTGTGTTCCCTGTGCATCATGCTGGTGCTGCAGCTGGCCTAGATGCAAATTAAACAGGACTGCAGTCCCCTTCAGTAGCCCCTCCCTGGGGCAGAGACTATTGTATAGCTTGCTGCAAGGATCAGACTGTTGCTGGGCACATCCATATGGCGCCAGGAGGAACACAAGCAGACTCCGTGTTGGCTGCTTTCTGCATGGGGCACCCACTGTCACTTCCTCTGCCTCATGAAGAACTCTTGAGCCAGGCAAGCTGAGACCCAAGGCATCTGGATCTTGTGACAACCAAAGCACCCTGATATCATCCTATGCCTAAAGGAGTGGAAGAGCCTGCAGGTTTGGTTTCAGAAGTTTCCTGAGCATCTCCTGTGTCTCCCAGGACAGAAAGAGCCAAAGAGCAGCATGGATTTTCCCTGTAAAAACCCCTTCAGTTAGGGATCTCGAGTCCACAGAACTGAGGTGCACACCAACAGAAGGTCAGCTATGGGGGAGCTTCCACAGACTACAACTCCAAGTGGCTCACTGGCTTCAGAATCGCAGGGAGCTGATTTGGGATAAATGTTTAAATGTGGTGGAGAATGTGACGGCTTGGAGCCATTGCCTCTGTCTGCTGACAAGTCATGTCCAGGAAGGTAGAGAAGTGTCACTTCAGTCTTGTCCTTTAGCCCTACAGGGCTTATTTACTAGATATAACTCCCTCAAAAAGGGATATGAAATGCTGAGCCTGAGATTTCATAGACATGTTTGTACACTAAGAATTCTGCAGCAGAACATTTTTAAACATTGGTTTTTGTAAGCTATATTTTTATATATTTAATTGCTACCTTAAAACTTTAACGCATTTTTTGCTAATCACTTGTTTAAAAATAAAACAGGCATGTAATCGACCCAAACATGTGTAAATAAAGAACAAATTTTGAAAAA
The DNA here is from genome assembly GCA_902729485.2 of Mus minutoides. Lineage (NCBI taxonomy): Eukaryota > Metazoa > Chordata > Mammalia > Rodentia > Muridae > Mus > Mus minutoides. Next base: position 55,083 of record CACVCL010028522.1, read on the forward strand.
ATAAAAAATATTTGCTGTTGTTGCTGCTGCTGTTGTTACTGTTGTTGCTGTTGTTGTTGTTACTGCTGTTGTTGCTGCTGCTGTTCTTGTCATTGTTAAGGAGCTCCGATTCCTTTAAGTCGTCATTCTAACATCTCAACTCCTACAACGCCCAGTAACCTGCAGCTAAGCCCTCCAAATTTTCAACCCTGTTTGACATTTTAGCATCTTCTCTGAGCTGCAAACCAGCTTCTTACAGTTCTTCTCCTCTGTATCAAATCCAAGAGATCCTTCCTGTGAGGGTCCTCTCCCAGTGTTGATACTCATAAATGCTATGACCATCTGCCCATCTGCACTAGCCAGAAAACCAACTCTACACCCCCATGGCGCTTCATCTTCAATGTCAATCTGACTAGATTCAGAATCACCTAGGAGAGATAGCCACCTGCTGGGCTATCTGTAAGGTTGCTTCTGGAGACGCTTAAGTGAAGAAAAGAGGTCCACCTTGGACATTGGTAGTACTGTCCTATAGGCTGGAGTCTCGGACAGAAAACCAAGTGAACAGGGAGAGAGGCAGGTGAGCAGCAGCATTTCGGACTCCCTGCTCCCTAACTAGAAATAATGTGACCAGCCATAATGTGCTCCTACGCCCCCCCCCACCAACACACACACACACACACACACACACACACACACACACACACACACACTCTTCGCTGTGATATGGGACTGTTTACTCCTAAACTGCAAGCCAAACTATTTCCTTCCTCAAATTGTTCCTGGCAAGGTATTTCGTCATCTCAATAAAAAAAAATTACTCCACATCAAACACTCACCAAGATTTTGTATCTCAAGAGTCCTGTGAGCATGTGATTTCCTTCACCCACACAAGAGCTAATCGTTATTTCCTAGCTTCTGTGAGTCTCCACCGCCATCTCTACACACTCGTCTACTGCACAGCACACAGCTTTCAAAGCATGTATCAGATCACGTCAGTTTTCTGTACAGGCTTTCCCACGTCCTTGGTAGTCCAGCCTTCAAAGCCCTGAACAACTAGCTACTTGACTTCTCTGTCAAGTGAACAGTCACAAATATGAGGCTCTCACCAGGTGAGTGTTATCAAGAAGTAACAGGGAACAGTAGCAGCAAAGGAGAATTCTGAGGCTGCCTTCAAACTGGCCTTGGATGAGGTCTGTTTGCTGCCCTGGCTGGATTCTCCTCTCCTCTTCCCATCCCATCCTCTACAATAGACCTAACTCTAACATTCAACCTCCACAGTGCCTATGGGAGCTCAGCCCGCATTTGTAGTACACTCTCTTTTCTCCATAGTCAAGTCTATGAACACAGCTGTTCTCTCAAAGGTGCTAACTCGTATGCCATCACTACACAGCAAGTTCTTCAAGATCATGACACTACCTACCCCAAGAACATCCTCAGTAAAATGTGATCAATCCTATGAACTGGAAAATAAATGAAGGAGTTTCTATGACACCTGTTAGAGGGACAGTCTGAAAACTGTAATGGCAATTAAAGTTAACCAGGGCTTTTGTTTATTGCTGGCTGGCCTGTGGAGGAACTGAACATCTGCATTTCAAATACATTCACTGGGGATACTGTTACAGCCAGCCTAGGGACCAGCACTCTTAGAAGAGATAAGCTCTGAAACTCAACTCACAGAATGCTAGTTGAGAACTATTATGTGTAGATAAAGGGGGGGTGGGATTAAATAAATAAAACAGATCTGCTTTGGATCTTGTCTCACACATATGTCTGACATCTTGACAGCACCCAGCTTCCTAAAGTGCCAGAGAAAAACAACCATTGCTATAGCCTTTCTCCAGCTGGAGACCAGCTCTCGGGGTCCTCTGGGAAGCCCTCCTGAAGTCGATTCCCAAGCATCTGCTTGCAGAAGCTCAGTGTCTCCCTCTGTCTCCCAGCTGCTCTTGGCCCACATGTGTTCCTCCATCACCAATAATATGGGAATAAAGCCCCATCCAGCCTGCCAAGTGTCAGTGTCGCCGGACAGCCCAGTGTCTCCTTCATCCCCCCTGTTCAATGACAGCATCCCCACCTGTTGGCTGCCATCAGTGGCCTTGGTCACAGGTAGACCACTTAGCTGGGCCGGCGTGCGTTCTGTGGGGTTAGCTTCCACCCTCTGTGTTCTGACAGCAGCCTGCAAGGGCTCACAGAGCTGACTGAAAAGCAATCCCAGTTTTAATGAAAGAAAAAAATACTCCTGCCCTCAGGATTCTGAGCTGCTACCAGGGATTTGCAAGTTGTTCTAAGGCTGTTTTTAAGACAAGCCCGTGGTATTTACATAGATATATGGGCCTCTTTAAAGTACTGTGGGGTTCTTATGAAAGGTATGTATAAAAGTTCTTGTTTTACTAGAAGGATTATATAAAAGATGTTAAAACATATTTTGACCAAGAAGTGGTATAGATGGTCACCAAATATAATGTATCCATTGTAAAGAAATCCCCACAAGAGACCTCTGAAATCCTAACGTGATTGAGTTATGCTGGACCCAAAACCCATTGAAAGTTTTCCAAACGGTAAAATATTAAATACACTCTTTTTTAAAATATTTACCAGTTAAGCACTCAAGTCCTGTAACTGGCTGACCTTTCACAGTAGTTTTTCTTCTACTTTTCCAAAAGCCGCCAAACAGGGATTTTTTTTTTCTCTTTGACTACTTTGTTTTGCCTTTTGTCGACGGGGTGGGGACTGGGGAACTGGATTTATTTTAAGCATAGGACTGCCCCCTCCGCCTATGCAATAACATCATAATGGCAGAATAATCACTGTAAACAATGCCCTAGGGATTGAGTTGGCTACAGTGTGGGCTCAGGGAGCCAGCTCCCCTGCTTTTCTTAACTACATCACTGCATTCCTGTCTGTGCAAGGATAAGAAGAGGCTGCTTTCAGAGCAGGTTGATGGAAAGCGCTAATTGTTGACACATTAGCTAATTGTTATGATTAGCCCCTGGGGTTCCTTTCCTTTTCTTTCCGTTTTTCCCCCCTAGAAGTCAAGATCTTAGCTATGAAGTATGAAGATGCATCATGACAACAATGCTATAAAATATTTACTGAGAGGGAGGCTGATCTTTAAGGGCACTCAATCCCTAGACTGCCGTGCCTTAGGAACAGGCGACCCTCACAGGGGGAAAGTATGCATCCCAACTACCACATCCACCCAATACTTCAGACAGAAGTGGTCTGGGGTTATCACTAATAATCTGTTTTTACAAACCCACTGTGTCCTTGGAAAATTGAAGCAACTCCAAATCAAACATACCACGTACAAACCATCACAGTCTACTAACAATGGAGGCAGCTTAGAGTCTGTGATAATGTGAATCCGTGAAGTTCCCCACATGGATGGTTCTGTTTTCTAGGATTTCATAGGTTATTTAAAATTGGGGTCATTCTCCACCATGGCTCATGTCCCGAAAACAACTTGGGCAGAGGAAATAGTTCAGTGGATACACTACTGGCTGCACAATTTGAGAACTAAAGCTTATATTTCTAGACCCCATGTAAAATGGAACAGGACGCCTATAATCCCAGTACCTGAGAAGCAGAGACAGGAGATCACAAGACAAGCTGACTGGACATACCAGAGAGTGCTAGGCTCAAACAGAAACCTTGCCTCTGTAATCAAGTAGGAAAACTCTGACATCAACCTCTGCTCTCCATTCTCCTTCTCTCTCTCTCTCTCTCTCTCTCTCTCTCTCTCTCTCTCTCTCTCTCATACACACACACACACACACACACACACACTTGCAAACACATGTGCATGTACACATGAAAAATAAAAACAGAGAGAAAGCAACTACTGATGAATTAATTCTAAAATTGGCATGTGGCAAGGAAATCAAATGAGGACAGAAAGGAGCAAGCAATCTAATTAAAAGCTCAATTCTTACAATCTTACAATCAAACTAAAAGTTTCAGTTCTTGGCCCCAGCCACTGAATGAATCATCAAGCTGTGCTTTGCCTGGTTTACTTGTAAATAATGCAAGCCAATGTTTACTGTTTGTTGTAGGAATATTCTAATTATATATAAAATATATAACTATATATGGCAACTAAATTTTAAAGTAATTCCAGGCAAATATGAAAATTAAAGCAGCATTCAACTATGGTACAGTGTTTGCATCTAGCTTAACACACAGACACGATCTTCTTAAACAATTCTTGCACTCAATGTGATTGCATCTTACATTCATCCATTAACACAAAGCTCTTCATTCTCTTTCTACATGTGCCTACAATCCCAGCAAGGGGACCACAGAGCAGGAGGATCCAAGGGGCTTGTTGGCCAACTGGCAAGGTAGAGAGCAATAAAGAAGAAACCCAGCATTAACCTGTGGTACAGAGAGAGAGAAAGAGAAGAAGAGGGAGAGGAACATACACACACATGAACGAACACATATGTGTACACACATGCAAGGCAGTGCCCATGATTTCTTGCATCCATGTAAGTCAGTGGTGAATATGGTCCATGCAACAGAGACAAAGCACTGTCACTTCCTCACAATTCAAATTCTGGAAATTAAAGGGTCCTTTTATTTATTTTTAACTTTTTAATCTCTCATTATTAGCAGGCAGGACACGTGTGCCATCGTATGTATTTGAAGGTCAGAGGACAACTTTGTGTAGTCAATTTCCTCCTTCCTCTTCCATGTGACTTCCAGGGATTGAACTCAGTACCCAGTACAAGCAACTGCCGTACCCATTGACCCATCCTATCTAGTCAGTCCGACAGGCTCTTTTAAAGGCTTCATTATCCCCTTTGTAGAAAGGAATCAACCTCTAGGAATGTCTTCCTGGTTTCTTCCTTAAGAAACCAGGCAGATAATACGATCACTGGAGAACTATACCATAGTCATAAGAGAGGGGACAATACAGAAGTGTCCCTTAGCAAGCATGTAACATGAGAAGCAAGGTCCCGTTGGTGTTGCTGGGATGCTGTCTTCAGCCTGAGCACAGGCTTCAACATGCCAAACAAGGAATGGGGGCGAGGGAGATGCTATTGATGAGCTGTTTTATTTGAGTATGATAGTACTTCTTCATACTACAACATGCTTTTCTCACAGTACTGAGAGAAGTACATGTTATTGTTTCCACTGTACAAATCCAGTTCCTGGGGCTTTAATAACATGGGCCCTCCATAAAGAGGCTATAAAGAAATAAAGCTGACACCTGCCGAGTTACAACTTCCCCCTTCCACCTGGAAAGGTAGCCTAAAAGGGCTCAGAAAGAAACCCAGAAAACTGGTCATGGTTGTTTGTGTTTAGGTGACCAAACAACACTAAGGAAAGATAGCTTCATCATAAGCAGAGAAGAAAGGAAAAGCCTTCCTGAGATTAAGCATGATTAGAACACAATTTAAATCCACTGAAACTTATCCTGATATCAAAAGACAGGCTCAGTATACACAGTTCCAAAAAGCTTTGAAACCCTAGTCATAGAGCAGCAGGTGTGGACTTGGCTAACTTCCCCAACGCCACAGCCGGTCTTGGATTGTCTTCAAGCCCTCTTCTATTCATCTGCTTGAAGCTCCCCTCATCGGAGAAGGGGAACATGGAAAAGATATGCTCTATTATCAAGGTCAAGTAACATCTAAATGTTCAAACAAGGATCTAATAGTTGCATCATGGGTTTCCTGAAATGGTTTTCTTGATTGTCAATAGCCCCTCTCTCTTTCCTTGATCCTCTTAGACTTATCTGTTAGTCAGCCATCTGGGCCACCAGGGCACTGCCCTAAAGAGGATTTGATCATAGTGTAAGAAATACTAGGCAAAGTGGCATTCATATATAATCTTATCATAGGAAGATGGAGAATTCAAGACAGCCTTGAATGCACAGAGACCCTCTATCCCTAGAGAGCTTGCAGCTGAGGGGCACATGAATCTATTAGTGTAACCCTCATCCTTCTGACAACAAGCCTATCTTGGAAGATCTGTAAGTGGTGAGGTGAAGAGAAAAGAAAGGGGTTGGGCTGGATTGAGAGCAGTTTCAAAGGATAAGAAAGATTTTGAGTAAGGCGTGCCTCAGGATGAGAGACAACAACAAATACTGGAGGAGCCATGGAGACAGTACAGTTTAGACAGTAAAAGACAAGGAGACACATTCAACGAAAGGGTACATTCATAATTATCATCACTGCCTCTTGGCCAACATATGCCATCCTCCATTCACATTCTCTGCTCAAGGCACTTCCACCCTGACAAGCTCTCAAGAGAATCCCCAGCAGGTGGCCATTACAGGCTTATTTTGCTTTCTATAAATAACATCTGCCTCCTCCCCACAACTGTTTTACATGTGGGATAAAGAAGCTTTTGCTCCAACATCAAAGTGCCCTTGTCACCCATTTCAATGAAGAAGTGAAGTCAAGGCTTCAAGGATGATCTTCATCCTCTGGAAAAGATATGAGATCTCCCAGTGAAGGGGCAGAACCCAGACATAGCAACACACACACACACACACACACACACACACACACACACACACACAGAATCCCTGGCAAGTTTCCATGTCTGCCTTGAGAGATGGCTCCTTTTGTGCTCACGAAGTTACCTTACAGTAGTTCCAGTACGTGACAACAAAACAAAATCTTTGGTAGCTCTCCCACCAGAGATCTGTGGGATAGCACAGATCCTTCTATAGTACATGCCAGAGAAGGTCAGAGCCACCTACATCAGATGGTAACTGTGGGTATCAGTTTCCCCTAGATTACTGACACTGAAGAGATGTAGTTTTTACAGATGAGATATAGATGCATTTCTTGTGAAATTATATCTGAGCTAGGAAGAAGGACTGGCCACAGACAGGCACACGACCCAGTGACAGCTGGTCTCGAGTGGATCACCCACTGATGAGGGTGTTTCCTGATCCTTTGAGTCTGATCACCTCACCGTGCTCCATTGTTTCTGCCTTCCTACTGCTGGAACATCTGGAACCCTGTTGAGAGGCTGCCCCAAAATTCCAGTAGTGACAAAGGAAGAGTAACAGAAAAGGAAAAATGAATATCCATATGCCATCATTTAAAAATTAACTCTGAAATGCCTGCATCTCCTTTATCTTGGGGTCCAGAGTATTTGTGAATTGAAGACAAAGGTCTCAGAATGTCTAGAACCAATTACCAATCTTCAGTATGAACTTTGGGTTCAAATGATTCCTTAATTTCAATTAAACAAGATCAAATGAATCATTGAATATTATACTTTAAATATAAGTGATGTCATGAGCTATTTCATACCAAAAAAAAAAAAAATTGACAGTAACTCTAACTGCTACACACAGAGTTCCTGTAGGAGTCCACAGTCCCAACTCCTATGGATACAGCCCTCCCTCCCAAAACTTGCTCACACGGGCAGCTTTATCTACAATAGTGACACACTCAAAACAACCATAATAACCCACACCAGATGAACAGATAAGATGTGACCCTAATATATCTACGCAATGGAAAATTATTCAGCCATTAAAAGGAATAAAGCTGATATGGTGGTGCGTGCTTACAATGCAGGTACTAGGCCGGTAGAGGAGGAAGGACAGGGCTCATGCCAGCCGCCAGTGCTGTGGAGGAAAGAGAAACAGAGGCAATGGGAAGAGACTGCTAATGGGTACGAGGGCCCAGCAGGGAGAAAAATATACTCTAGAATTAGACAGTGATAACAGTTATACATCTTTACTAAAAGGAAACTACTGCATCAAATACTTAATTAAATGGGTGACTTTTGTGGTATATCAATATGTCTCAACAAAAATGGAGAAACCTCTGAGAGAAGACATTAGGATTTGTGCTTGGTTTTTCTTGTGTAAGGAGAATATGATATCCTATTTTTCTTTTGTATATTCCTAAATGAATACCATTTTTTCAGACTCTCACAAAAGAAAGCAGCAAGTCCTTAAACCACTTGGTTTATTATTGAGACGGCAGTAATGAGTAATAACTGAACCGTATTGACCGTTTACTCTGTTCAGAGTTTGAGTGCTTTCTGTTCATTGCCTCCTGACAGGATTAAAAATGTGAAAACTCTCCTTACATTTGTTTTGTAGAGAAGGACACACTGCCCACCCAAGGTGTAGCCAAGAGGCTCTGAGCATAGGCAGCCTGCCCAGAATTTTCTCTTTCTTGTTCTTCCATGAGCACTCCAAATATGCTGAATGAGCGAAGAGGAGACCCTGCGGTGGCAGAAACGGTGGGGTCAGCCACTCACCAGGTCATCTCCACATCTTCCAGGCTCACCTAGCTTACCTCTGCTAGTTCTGCCCTTGTGTTAATAAAATAACTCAGCCTGGATAGCTTAACTAACAGAAAGTTATTTTCTCTCACTCTGAAATCCCAAATGAACATGCCAGCAGGTTGATTTCCCCTAAAGCCTCACTCAGTTCCTCAAAAATGGACAACTTCCCCCTCTGTGCTCAGATCCTGTGTGCCTAAACCTTAACAATAGAATGTAAACGGAGCAAGGGCTTAACTTAAATGCCTCAGTTTACCTTAGTTTACTCTTTACAGGTCCTATCTCCAAATACAGCTACACCCTGAGGTAGTCAGGAGTGAGGTCTTCAACATACAAATTTGGGAGGGCCTCTTCATCCATAACACAACGTGATCTAGCTGCACTTATATTTAGTTAAAAAAAAAAAAGTCAGACAGCTACATCTAATGGAACAAAGTAGAAGAACTGTGAGCCCCTTCCTCTTCTCATTCATAAACACCTCTGCACATGATTTTCTATGTTGATTCCCTATCTGCTAACAAGTTATGCTTGTGGATCTGTGTAGGAGCCACAGGGAAGATGGTAATGCCACAAGAGCCTGAACCCCTGACAAGGGTAGAGCAGAGCTTCCTCCCACACCACTGCCTGGGGCCTACATTAGATGACATGTGTGAGAAAAAGAAGTACAACCAAGACTCGTTTGTCAAACAAACACAAGGGACCGCGTTCAGTTCCTAGAACCCATATAAAAGTTAGATACAGTGGCATATACATGGGATCCCAGCACTGGTGGGGTAGAGGCAGGAAGATCCTTGGAAATCACTGACAAGCTAGCCTATTTGGTGAGCACTAGACCAACGAGGACCAAAATGGGCAGCACCGGAGGCACAACAGCCAAGGTTGCCCTCTGGCCTACACATATTCGCGCAACTAGGGACTTCCACTATTCCTAAATCAACTTTCAGAACCTCCGTGGAATCTAGCTCCTACTAAAGTCTCCAACTGCTGCCATGGTTCATATGTTAAAAACACCAGGGCAGGGCATCAAGGAGTTTGCTGCTGGTCAGGCCAAACCTGAGCTGCAGAATTCCCTGGACCAGGAACAACAGGCAAGGTGAAGAAGGTAATGAGGGGGGTAGCATTCTCCGGTGTGGTGATCCCAAGAGAGATGGGGAACCAAAAATAAACCCTGGTTGGGCTGCAGCCGTCCTTGAGCAAGCATGCAAAGTCACCGACTAACAGCCAGCTAATCTAAATGTCAATCTCATGAGGTACTGATGCAGGTCGCCACACGTCTAAACAATCTTACACCAGAAGAACTCTGATGATGCTGTATCGTTTATAATAATGGCGTGTATCTGACCAATTCCGCGGTGCCTCACCCCTCACCCAGAGATGAAGAGACGAGACACAGCCTTTCCTTCTCCCCCCTCTCCGCTCATTCATGTAGCACTATTAATGTTTAATATTCTTGAGGCACAATAACAAAGACTAGGGATGTGTGACTGGAAAACCTTTATCTTTTTCCTCAAATGTTTCACTATTTTGGATTGGGGAAGGAGCTGAGAAAGAAAGAACCAATGGAAATGTGGCAGATCTTGCACTGGAATTTTGGCACAGCATTTTAGAAGAAGGTCATGGTTGGCCCTTTAGCAGCAGAAAATAATGGCAAAATCAAAACTATAAGGAACCCCACAAGTAAGTGCCCACTGGTTAGACCCCATCTATACTTTGTGCCCACTGGTTAGACCCCATCTATACTTTGTTCTATTAGGGAGAAAAAAAAGACATGCATTTCTATCCCAGTGGAGACGCAACAATGTCAAATAACTGCAATTTAGACTCCAAAACACAAGGCAAAGTCTACTGTGAGAGTCACAAGAGGAAGCCTGACCCTCTTACTGCCCTCCTCCTCTTGTCTCTAAACTAGCAAAGGATCCTCCAGCTTCTGGGGCATCTTCTGTTCTCTGGTTATTTCAGATAAATCAATTCTCAAGTTTCTCACTAAAGTAAACCCCTTCGTTTGGCCTCATCTCCAGGATAGCTGACTCTGAACTCCTTAGACCTACCCTGTTCCTATCAGAATATAGGGTATGGAAGCCATCCATCACTTAGTCCAACTATACAGCCTACGTCTGCACCCTGATTGACTGACATTTTAATTTCAAGAGTACCTAAATGACCTCTGAAAACAGTGAGCTTTTAAAAAACAAGATAAAAAGAAGCTGAATCATGAGTTGTAACAGAATAAGTCTTACATACAGCTTCCTCCGGTTTATATTTTAACTTGATTTGCTTACAGCAAGCATCTTTTGTAACTGGAGAAATAGGATTATAGGTGTCATTGTTTTTCATCAGTGAAGTGACAAATTCTTTAAACTCCTTTCATGGGCGTGGCCAAGCCCCAGGTGGAGAATACCATGGAAAATAGCCCTTTCTGTCTCTCCTTCCTCAGATGGCAAATGGAAGCTTCCAGTACTTATTCCGGTGACTGGGACATGTACCCTGTGAGAACAGAGCTGAAACCAACACAGTGATTTCATATAATTCAGCTGAATGATTTTATTTCCTCTCAAGGCTCATTCGGGGCTCACAGCCAGTAGACGCGGGTGCTGGAAGTGACATTTGGACTGGGAAAGATCCCCGAATGACCTTGTTGAAGGTGAGTTAATGGTGAAGCAGAGTTTCTATAATGAAATAACTTAAGAAGACCCACAGAAACTCCTTAAGTCACAAGAACAACATCAGTAAAAAGGGACCATGGCAGGGATGATCCAAAATGTCCCCAATCATCCCCGGCTCTGGTAACCTTGGCTCAGTCACAGAATGTTCTAGACTCTTCTAGCAAAGACAACATAAAGGAATGACAACGTGGATTCAGCAGCAAAGATATAAAGGGCTCACCTCTATAATGTCCTCTGGAGGAAGCTACTTCCCTTGTCCACAGGCCAATGGAGACAATCCCCATGCAGTAAGGAACAGGAACTCCTGTCAGACTCCTCCACTGAGGCGGACTCGTAGTGGGTATCTGTCTCGAATTGTCGTGAATCCTTCTGAGGCCATGTGTTCCTTATAGTACCCCTTGTCTTCAGAGCTCCAGAGCCTCCACAGTATTGGAACCTATGACTTTCTAAGAGGCCAGAGGCCAGGAATACCCTGCCATACCCACTGCCCACAGACTCAAGACAATGACAAACATTTCTTACTTTAAGCTGCTAAATTGTGCCCAAATCTGTACAATTCACTCTCCATTGACTATCAGGTTGAAGTCTGGCAAGCCCCCGAGCTTGTTCAGTGACCAGGGGTCTACACTGTGTGCCATGTAGACATAGTGATAACATCAAGGGTTGTTAGGGGCAACAAGGGACTTGCCCTTCTCAAATCCCTTCTTTCCTTACCCTTAAGAGCCAACCAGTTTCACTGTCAAATACAACCAAACAAAAGCAGTTTTTAAAGCCACTAAGAGACACTAAAGCCAGTCACTGAACTTTAATCACAATTGAAAGAAAATCACTTTATGAACTCTAGGCTCTCTTCCCCAACCTCCAACACCACAGGTCCACCCAAGGTAGATAGGTAGGTTGGTTAGTTTTGAGACATGGTCATCTTACACTGCCCAGTCTGGCCTTGAAATCATGATCCTCCTGCCTCAACTTCACCAAGGCTGAGTATGTACCACACCTGGTCATGCCCCTAAGTAAAAGAAACATTTTATTTACCCTCTTAAATTAGTGTTCTCACAAAGAAGACTCATCAATAGTTTAAATATCAAATATATGCCTTAAAGAGATAGGCAACCTGAAGCTGTCAATCAAAGCAGAACATTGATTGTGGGAAATGGGTAATATTTCATCACCAGAGTCAAGTATACTGTCCCTCCTATCATGGACTTTCACACACTTAACCCCAAGTGGTGCCTTTTATACAAATAAGAAGTCATTTGCATATCAGTAACCAATTGCACACAGGTAATCTCTCAATTACTTTGCTTAATATCAACCAGGTTCTTTACAAAAGCAAAAGGTAAGAATCTTAGGCTTTTCTTCAACCCTGTCAGTTGAGCCAAATAATTATATTTTCCCACCATTACCACCATCGGGAAACTTCCAACAACCAAACTGTGTCTGACACAAAGATATTAACTGTGAAAGCTTTTAACTAGACAAATGTAAAAACAAAAAGACAGCCTCAAGGCTCAGTTCTTGTATAATGAAGTTATATGCTAATAAAGTCATACAACTTATACAAATCATACTTGGTCATACATGTATATATTTTTCAGTAACAAAATTTCTTTAAAAGGTTTTTAAAAAACAATCCATACCTTTGTTGACTCTGCCTGTGCCATTTGCAATTTAACATCAGAAAGTAATCACTCCACATGGCTCGCTCTCTGTGATTCACCACGGTGGATGATTCTACCACTCACAGCAAATCAGAGAGCGGCTTGGAATGGCTTGTTTTCCTGCTCCAATAAACTATGACTAGGCATTCAGCAGATTTTTCTTTTGTTTCTTATTATTTTGCAGAGTCAAGGAAAAATGAGGAAAATAAAAGAAATCACTGAATGGGCCGCTGCTTCCAAAACTCGTTCAGACTTGCTCATTTTTGTAAAACCTACTATAATTCACCTCTACCTTGCAGGTTTCCGGCTGTATTTTCCACGTCGTTGTGGACCCTGACCACCAGACCCCCATCCTCTTTCCAATCCAAGTGAATACCTTATCTTTTCATATAGAAGTCCTGAATACCCACTGCCCAAGTGGATGTGTATGATAAAATTAAAGCATTTCATTGGCCTTGTGTTCTGGAAAAAATGAGCACAACTCTCCTTCCTTGCGTGAATTTTATGTAATTAAGTCTATCCAGCAAGAATCTCAGTGCCCACTCAGGCATCCTGGGTCCCAGCCCAGAAGCTGACTTACACAAAATAAGTCACTGTTGACACTGTTCAACTTACTTCTTTGATTAATAATTTTTTTCAATGATATACTTTTTCTAATTCTGGAGTATGAAGTCATTGGCTACTAAGAATGGCTCCCACAATCCTCTTTGGTTTCCTACACTCCTCCTTAGCACTCTAGGAATGACCTGGAAGAAGTTCTTGATTCATATCAACAACAACAAAGAACATTTTCAAATTTATCAGTTCTTAAACTCTTGGGAGAAAAGGCATCCGAGTCCCTCACCAACCCTAAACTTCCAAGGAAAAGGTGAGGGATTATTTTGTTCTCATCATTTCTCAAGCCAGAATAGAGAACGGTTGGCATCTTCCAATCCTGTATATTCTCAAAACATCTATACATGCTCATGCACACAATATACATAGACACATATAAAAATACATACATATACACATGTATAAGTATGTGCATGCACAGCTCCAAAACTAACACTGTCAGTATCCCACCGATAAGGATAAATTCAGACATGGTATTGTTAAGGCCACAACTACCTGGAGTACATTTTTTCATAGAAATAATGTTAGGAATAAGGAAAATTTAAAATAAACTTGGCTTACATACCATCTTATTCCAGTTTTCATAGCTGGCTTCTTTATTATATGAAAATAGTAATAGCCTGTATGTTCCACAGTCTTTAAAACAAACGTTAGATTTTAAACCTTATGAGCACATGTAAATCTGTGTATATGTATACCATACACATGTGTATATGTATACCATACACATGTTTATATGTATACCATACACATGTTTATAAGTAAGATTTTTTTTACTGTGATGTGAACTGATAGCAATTACAGCTGGACTAGGAAAGCAATGGAAAATGAAGACATTCTAATAGACGCCTGCTTGAAGTTCCACTGACACACCTTCACTTGTAGATGAAAATATTATATTGCTACTTCCATTAATAATTCATAGAACATTTTTTATATGTTATTTTGGGTGATGCCGCTCTTATAGACTTATAGACTAAGAATTTTTAAAAGCCTAAGTGGTTCAGACAGATCTCCCAAACAGACTGGGAAGTGAGACTTGCCAGCAGGGCTACCTGCTGAGATAAACCACATGCCCATATCTCAGATCTCTAAAGTAGGTTTGTATATGCCAGTTGGGAAACCACATCACCACTTACAATAGTACTTCTAAGAGAAAATGTCTTCTGAATTCCAGTTAACATTTGGACTATAACTAGATCCTAAGTTCGGGACTACATGGATTACATGTTTGTTCTTTCATACAAGAGAATATAAACTTTCCTAATGTCAAAAGGTAAATCATATAAACATAAAAGTAATCTAAGGGGTGCTAAGTACCGTGTTCTCTAAGACTGCCCACTGATATCCAATATCAGTACATTTCCCTGAATAGACATCCCCTTTACTTCTGCACAGAGTCTCATGATCTGAATTAATGGGCCACTTTCCTTTATCAGTGTTTAAAATATCAACAAAAATTCATTTGTTGAAAACTACAATGAGACTCCATCTCTTCTCCGTAAGAATTACTCTTTAAAATGGCATGGAATTTTTAGGAGTAAAGCTCTTATATGCTGTTAATAGACAGGTAAGTTAATATAACCTATATGTAACAGTATGAAGGCCCCTCCAAACATCAAAACTACACCTACCATGTAACTTACCTCTTCCCTTCCTCTGTGTGTGTGTGTGTGTGTGAGAGAGAGAGAGAGAGAGAGAGAGAGAGAGAGAGAGAGAGGAGAGACCCAAGAGACATGTCTCCCATTCTTCTGTTTTTCTTTCTCTCTCTCTCTCTCTCTCTCTCTCTCTCTCTCTCTGTGTGTGTGTGTATGTGTGTGTGTATGCATGTGTGTGTATATCTGTGAAAGAAAAGAGGCCCAAGAGACCCAAGTTTCCTATTCTTCTCTCTCTTCTCTCTCTCTCTCTCTCTCTCTCTCTCTCTGTGTGTGTGTGTGTGTGTGTGTGTGTGTGTGTGTGTGTGTGTGTGTGTGTTAAAGTCAACATGTAAAAGAAATGTGTGGACACTTGTTTATTATGCCACTATTCATAAAGGCTAAGGTGTGGAATCAGCTACCTGTGCCAGATGAATGAATAGGGAATGTGTCACATAAATACTATTCAGCCATTAAAAGGGAGATTCGGTTATTTACATAAAAATGAATGGAACTGTGGGATACCTTAAGTAAAATAATTATAGACAAGTCCTCTGTGTTCCTTTTCATATACAGAAAAAAAGAGAAAAGGATGTCCTGCGAAGAGGAGAGATGCTACCAGGGAATGGGAAGGAGGCTGAGGAGAGGCAGGAAGAGTAAGTGTAGCATCTACTCATGGTATATTCATGTATGGAAGTGTCACTGTGAGTCTCATTTGTACAACTGTGTTAAAGTACAGACCATTTTAGGTCTAAGTGTAATATGGGCTTGGAAAAGCAAAAGGTGATACAAAGAGAGCAAGTAAGGCCCCGGGATCCTGAGGCATTAAATAACTATCCAGTTTTCATTCTTAGAAAAAGTTATTTGTAGATCCTAGCCATATAAGCACAACCTTGGAAAATCAGCATTTTCTGTTACAGCCAAATTACTGAAAAGCAGGAAAGAATGTGTCCATAATGAATGGGATTTTAGGTCAGTAGTAGCTGTCAAATTTTTCTTTAATTTCTTCTCTGCCCAAGGTGGTGAGCCACACACTTTGACTTTTGTTAGATTTGCAGAAGCCTTAAGGAACCCTGTGTCTAACTTAGATTTCTAACAATGATTAAATAACATTTGTGAAAAACATTCTGCTTTAAAAGCAAAACAAACAACAACAAAAAATAACCTCTGTTAACTGAACTTTTGTGGATCTCTTCTAAGTAATTCAAAATGTCAAAACGTTTTAAACAAACAAAAGAAAAATGTTTTTGAGTAATGCAATTCGTAAAATGCAAAAACAAAAAGCAGCCTAGAAACCTAGCCAGGAGACAGCAGATAAAGTCAGGAGCATAGCATGCATCTATTCTAAGTGCCACAAAAGGCACAGAGAGACCTAAAAATATATATTGGCTCAGAAAAGCAGAGTATAGTTGTAAACACACTATAATTACAAAAAATAATATATAATAAGGAAAAACTACACCAGGAGGAAATGAGCCCACGTTTGGTTAGAAGTGGACTTATTGGTAAATCAATTCTTTTCTCTCCACCAGTGTAGTTATATTAAACTTATGTGGAAAATCATTTCTAAAGCTAGCATCTAATGATCCATTGGAGATTATCATAAACCGGTATAAAAACAGAGATGGCCCTAAACAATAGGGAAATGCAGACACTTTAAACAAAGAAATCCAAATGGCAATAGCAGGAAAGATATGCAATAGTGCTCTCTAGCAATTAAAGACATTTAAACTTTTTAAAAAAAGAAACTATAATCCAATGACATATTAAAAAAAATTTAACTTTTGCCATTTTCCTTGTGAGAGTGTGGGGATATTGGAACTTTGTGTACACAGCTGGTAGGAGTAAAGTCAGTCAATCACCTCCAAGAGCAACCAAATAACACCTAATAAAACTGAAGGATGCATAAACCTTTCATATGAAAAGTGATGATGTTCATAATAGCAGCAGTCCAAACAATCTACAGCTCTATCAATACAGAAATAAATTAATTGTTCTATTTTCCTATGATAGAATACTATAGAGCAGTAAAATGCATGCATCTGACCTACATGGAATACCATGGGTAAGTCACAAAGTACACACTGACAGGAAAAAAGTGCAGGCTCACATACACAGGGCTGATAAACTGGTCCTACTGAAGTCAAAATGCTAAAGATGTCAAACAAAGCTATAGAGCGCCATGTTCAAAACAGCAATTGGATAAACACGTGCTTAAGATTCTCCTACTTGATTGGGCATAGCAGTAAAATCCAGCACTTCAGACGCCAAGACAAGATGATAACCATGGATTCCAGGCCAACCGGGACTACAGACTAAGATTCTGTCTCTAAACAAACAAGCAAAACACTGAAAAACACGTAACTAAGTATCAAAGTCAGAAAGCTGCAAAAACAAAAAAAAGGAAATGAAAGAGACTGAAGAGTAAACTCCGAAAGAACTCGGTTGTAGTCTATGATACTGTATAGTAGAGCATACGTCCATATCCACACACATGCGCACACACTCCTTGAAGCATGGTTAGCAACTCAGGATTAGACACATGGCAACATTTTCAGACACACAAATGATCACTCCTGTCTCTCCTTTCTTATTTATTATAAAAAAAAATTTTTTAAAGAGAACAATAAGAACCTTCATTCACAAGAAGGAAGGCTAGTGAGAGAAGAAAGGTGCAGGCAGGAATCAGGCCAGGGACCTGGAGAGAATATGGAGTCAGGGAGGGAGTCACACACGAAAGTAAACCTGGTATTAACTTTGTAAGCTAATTAAAAATAAAAAACATTTCCTTGCAAGAGTCCAGAAGTGTCTCTCTAGGCAAAATAAACAGGGTGCTGTGGCTACAGTAACTAGTATATGATTCCATACAGATTCATACATGATGGTCTGGCTAGAGAAAGGGGGTATGGATCCTACCCCTGCCCTCAACCCCAGTTCTCTCTATGCTATAGTGCATTTGAATGGCTGCCGTTCCTTTGGATTTGTCTGGGGAACTGGGACAAGAGGGAGATCGAAGTTTATTGTCAAAAATTGCTAACATCAGAGTTTAACAGATGTCAGCCAGAGCTCAAGGCCAGCCTGGTCTATATAATTTCAAGATAGCCAGTGCTATGTAGAGAGATCCTGCCTCAAAACAAAATAAACAACAACAACAAAATGCACGAACCATGCATCTTGCCAGTTAGCTTGGTAGCTTCTTACATCCTGTACCTTTAATCTCTCTACCTTCTAGAAAATATGGACTGCCCAACTTATAAAAGCTTGGAGACTACCAGTCCTTCAAAAACCCTGCAAACAGCTTTGCTTCAAAGAACTAGGGATGTTAAAGTCAGCTGGGAGTCTTCAACCTGTATGCTCTGTGCTAATCCGGCTGACCTGCTGCTAAGATGTAGTGGCATTAAAAATGCTCCCATTCTCAGTCTTGTCTTTCCTTAAAGGAAAGGACTATTCTTTTGTTCCAGCAGAGGGTGCACCCCAACACACAATCAAGAAGACTACGGCAGCACTGGCACACAGCCCTGCCCCAGGCAGCTGGCATCAAAGGTGAGCAAATTCGTAGAACGAGTCCACCTTCTCGGAACAACCCTCCACCACGCATGCGCAGCTGTAAACTGCCCTGCAGTCCCCTGCCCCGGAAGCACCAGGTACATCCTTCAAATGCACAGGACTGTCTGAGCAACAGATGCTTCTCATATTGACTACACGGTAGTTTGACCTACTTGTCCCCTGAAAATAAGAAGCCTCAAAGGTCAAGGCTAATAAGCATAAAATGTGTGCCGTTCAGCCTTGTAGTCTAATCAGCCTCTGCAGATAAGTTTGGAACGTGAAACAAATGATACTGAAGATCTTTCCTGGCCTTCCTGAGGCCTTTAGCAGGAGCTCAGAGCCAGGCTGGAGAGCCACACTTCCTTCAAGGCAGCTGACTCATTCTGCTCTGAAGCGTAGTGGACCAGGCGCTAAGAAGACACATGGCCCAGTGATTCACCGATTCCACTGCGCAGGAGCTGCAGGTATTTTTTTTAGGATGCTGAGTCAGCTCTCAAAGCCAGCCTCCTGTCCCAAACCTAAAGTGAATTTCTCACAGTGATCATGAGTCTTGAAAATATAATGTTCTTTGCAGATTCTGTCCTGGGCCTTCTGTACCATTTTCCCACTTCATTTCCTCTTTGGAATGCCCCAGGAAACAAACAACCCATCAAACAACCCAGCAGACATACCAATAGTCCAGCCTAAAATCAATCATGCACTTAAAATAATTATCATACACTAAAAATGCATCTTGGCAGGGGTGAACTATTTTGTTTTTTTAAAAGAAAGATAGTTTTTTATTAAAAAAATAATAGGAAAAATTGAAGAAAAGCTGTGATTCTTGCTATGGGATAATTAATATTGGTTTACAAAAGAAAAATTTATTTTTGGTTGCCATGGCAATCAAAAGCCAAAACTGCAACATAAGCAAAGAAACCAAGACTCACTGTGTTTCCAAATTCAACATTTGGAGAAAATGTCTTGAGCTTAATTCTACTAGTATATGTTTGCTTAAAAGTGGCACAGTAGAGACCCGGGATTCATAGGATGAAATACACACATATCCTCACATACATGTAATATGTATAGTATGTAGTAGTCCCTGCAAAATGAGGAAAGTAACAGCCATGGAAGAGCCTGTGTTAAAGGCTGGAGGGAATAGGGTGTAAGAGTCAAAGACAGGAAGACCACACAAAGAAGTGCCTGAGCCTATACCAAGTTACAGGCCCTAAGGGCCGTCCAGCTTCAACACAAGCTCCTATGTGGCAACAACTCCCCTTCTGTGAGCTTCAGGGACCCTGCCTGCTCAGTGTCTGCCTGTGCTGGGGCTAGAGGCCAGCCCAGGGGCAGCAGCAGCAGCAGCTATAGCCACACTTACAGATGGTCAGGCACCACACAGGCCCTTCCTGTTCTAGCCCCACTGAGCTCTTCTCCTCGGTTTACAAGTGAGAAAATGGAGTTTGGTGGGTGTTAGCTTGTTTATCTGTTTACAGGTTTGTTGGTGTCACTTTGGATTTTGTAAGTTGGTTTTGAAACAGAGTCTTACTATGTAGGAGAGGCTGGTTTCAAATATTTAATCATTCTTCATCCTGCTTCAACCTCCCAAGAGTTGGGAGTATAGGCATGTACCACCATTCCTGAGGAGATGTAATGATGTCTTCAAGCCTTTGCTGCCAATCTGGAGTCTACCCACTATGCAGCCAGCCTAGATCACCCTGACTCCAAGAGAGAAAATATGGCAACCCCTCAATACAATTCAACAATCTTTAGAGCTATGACCCCCAAGAGTTTCTGAACTCAGAACAGACAACACCAGACTAGATGGCTCAACAGGTGGGTGCTTGCCACCAAGCCTGACAATGTACAGCCACAAAAACAAAAAACAAAACAAAACAAAACAAAAAAAAGGAATTTAAAAACAAAAAGGAAGAAAGCTCCCAAAGTCTCATGTTGCCCCTATCCTTCCCATTTACAGAAGAAAACTGAAGGGTACAAGAAAGGGCTCAGAGGTTAAAGTGTTCTTTAACTGAAGGGTGCAAGTAAGGAGAATGTAGTTAGGTCCCCAGAACCCTGTAAATGTCATGTGACTATGGCAGCTGGCCTGTAA
Source organism: Mus minutoides (assembly GCA_902729485.2). Classification (NCBI taxonomy): domain Eukaryota; kingdom Metazoa; phylum Chordata; class Mammalia; order Rodentia; family Muridae; genus Mus; species Mus minutoides. The sequence continues at coordinate 75,526 of CACVCL010028522.1, forward strand.
CTCCAGCCTCAGGCTGAGATCTCTGGGGATGGCTAGGTATGGAGAGACCAGCCACATCTAGAGCTCTTGGTCTGACTGAGAGATTCTGCCTCCACGAATAAGATGCAAGAATGATTGAGAACAATTCCTGGTAGGAATCTGGGGGCAACTCATGTGAATGCTCATACACACACACACACACACACACACAGACAAACACACTCATACACACACACACACACACATACATGCATTCACACATGTGAACATGTACAGTACATATATATAAACATGAAAAAAAAAAAAAAAAAACCTAAGGCACAGAAGTATGAAAATACTTTCCCAGGAGAATCCAGTGAGTTGAGGCCAAGGCAGAAACTCAAATTCCACCCTGTGTTCCCCAGCCTAAAGCTCTTCCATGACACCCTGTGTTCCCCAGCCTGAAGCTCTTCCATGACACCCTGTGTTCCCCAGCCTAAAGCTCTTCCATGACACCCTGTGTTCCCCAGCCTAAAGCTCGTCCATGACACCCTGGAGGGAAAACTTCAGAGCTGTGGCAACCTGGTCTCATTTCCTAGAGCTACTAACTGCTGAGATGTTTTTATTTTTTATATTTACAGATAAGCCATGCAAAACTATGATGTTCTGTATGCACCCAGGCCCTAAGTATCACAGGGCAAAAAAACGAACACTCCATCAAAACCACCGATTAGTTATTTTTTAAATAAGCATTTACATTTTTCAGGTGAGCAACCAAAATAGGGCAGTTTGCTGCTTTTTATCCACAAACTGGAAAAGCAGCCGAAAGCCCCTCAGCCCAGCCCTGCCCCCACCCCAGTCCAGAAGACCCGGATGTGGGCTCCTCCAGCCCCCCCCCAACCTCTGCACACAGATAGACCTCTACCCCAGTAGAAGCCACAGGGCAGGAGAGGGTGTGTTTTTGTTTAATGTGTAATAATGATTTCAAAAGGCCAAGGAACAGAAGTTACTTGCCTCCTTCTGTGGAATCTCATTTAATATTTTTAAGAAGTAAGTAAACAAAAATTTGCAAACATCCACAAAGCTCCTTGTAAAAGTATATTTAACAATGGTTCTTGGGGAGGGGTTCTCAATTTTAGAAAGGGGGAAGTAAGGCCTGCTGTTATGCATGGGACAAGTACTTGCCCAGAGCCTTCCCCCCACCCTGCCCCCAGCTATGTTTCTAGGGTGGCAGAATCCTTTTGCTTTTTCCGTAGCCCCATCAACTCAGGCCACAGCCTGTTTTGTCCATTTTTATCCTCCTCTGCTTTTATCTGGAAATCAAGCGGCATAATTTGGTTCACCTTTTTTTTTTTTTTTTTGGTCAGGAAGAAAATACCTTTGTTTCTTCCCAGACAACAGAATCGTTTGAAGTAATAAAAGACATAGTCGTAAGCTGCCAGGTTTTCCTAGGAAAGAGTTTTCATTTCCTTCTAGGAAAAAAATAACAACTAAACACCCTGTGAAGAGATGTTAAAGCCACAAGGAGACAAACAGGAAATCAAAGGCTTCGTGGTCTATATTTCTTAACTCAGAGCAAAACTTTTTTGACTTTCATGATGTGTATGTGAGCATTAATTTCAGTGCCATATTGTGGTTTTTGGCTGAACAGACAGTATGCATGCATGTATGTATGTAAGCAAAACAAATGTATTTTGTATTCAAATTTATACAACTCCATACATTTTTATGCTGTTTACTTGAAAATTAATTTTGGCTTAGGCCTCAGAGACAGCAAATGTTGTCAAGATTTGAGGGCTACCTGAAAAGCCTTGGGGACAGCATTACCCTTCTGCATAAGAAATAGCAAAATAAAATAAAAATAAATGAATTTCCAAATACGTCATGGCTAATCCCTTGAGCTGACCTACAAATGAATTATGGGGGCTTTGCCACAGGACTGAGTAGATCTGCTGATTTCACTGGGAGATTTATCTTATTTTCCAACTTATTTTCATATCTTATTTCCTTTTCTTTTGGAATTAGACTGTAAATAAAAGGCTAAGACTTGAATGAAGCTCCCTCTCACGGAGCGCTATTGGATTGATAAATTAAGACGGTGCGATGAGTTTTGTGCGGCCCATCCTCAAGGATTCGGGAAATTTAGCCGATGCAAAACAAGGCATTAATTTGGAGAGGCCCGGCCACTTACAATGCTTAGTATTCTGACAATGATGAATGGCACGGCTCCAAGCAAATGGTAATTTCACTTCTTGTGACAGTACTTTAGAGCAAAACCGACTTTCTTCACACAAAGAATTTGCAATCCTATTGAACAGAGGCAGTACCTGAATATCAGAAACCCTGCATTGTTTAAGTATCATCTGATATTCTTGATTGGTTTCAGACTGAAGGTTGGAGTTGAATTAGAAGGAATGGAGGTTAAGTCCTAACCTTGAAAGACTTAGCAGCCATTGAAACACTGCCTTGGGGCACTTATTGGCCTGTATTTATCAGGAAAAAGAAAAAGAAAAAAGAAGAAAGGGGAAAAAAGGGAAAGAAAGGGAAAGAAAAAAAGAAAGAAGAAAGAAAAACAGGAAGAAAGAGAAGAAGAAAAACTTTTCGGTTCAATGAGAGGAGGAGAGAACACAAGAGTTGTCACATTCATCAAGTGAAACCACTGGAAAGATATCTACAGAACACCCCAAAGCATAATCTTCCTGAAGCTGATAGAAATGGAAATTGGATGGGGCGGGGAATAATACAACTGAAGCAGAGGCAATGTGGAAATCACTAAAAACAGAAAAATCAAGGTCAAAGAACAGAACAGACCCTTTTTAGCTTGTTTTAAAAGGAGAGAAAAAAAAACCTTAAACTTAGCCTTTATACTGAGGGAAAATATACCTGTTGCTTCTCATAATGTATGTCCCTACTAAGTTATCTCACAAAGAAGCTTTAGACATAAAAAGCATTAATGACGTCTGTCTCACAACCCCTAAGATATGTATGGTAACAGTGGGTCTATCTTGTTTTCAGGGGTAGGGGTGCTGTTTTCAAAGAACAGCTAAGGCAGTGCCCCCTTTCTCCCTGTGGGAAGGGGCCAGGGGACGGGGCAACACACTTAAACTCTTCCCTGATGGAATGAAACAAACCAGACTCCTGGGCAAATGTCAGAGAACATGAACACTGTCTCTCCAAAGAGGAACAGACCAATGAATCACAAAATCTGGGTCCACACCTTCCTGTTTTCTTCACTAGTGAGCGAATCAGGGCAGAACCAAAGGACATAAGTAAACAGATGGACCATCTGGGAATGCTTCAATGTCCTGCGCTTTCAATCTTACACAAACATCTCCTCCCAGGGCTTGCAAGGCTGCTGCCACAAGGGTGAGCACTGATGTTCTGGGTGACATTCAGCTGGAAACAGTGGTGGTCACAAGTTCAACTGGTGTAGTGGAGAGATGCAGGTGTCTCTGAGCAAGACATAGGGAGATGGGGAAGTAGCTCCTAAGAAGATGATACCAGGAGCCCCTCCTTTTCTCCTTCACAAACATCCACAAAACCTCCTTAGACAGGTTCTCCTAGAATTAAAAAGAAACCACCCAGCTAGCGTTTGTACTTCCCTCTAAACTACACATTGCAAGCCAATACAGCATCATCTGCTATTCTGTACAATTCTAAGGTATGTGTACACCCATTTCTATTATGCCCAGAATTCAACTTTCCACACTGGAGTTGCTCAGTGATGTAAGGTAGGAGATGGAGTTTTTGATTTGTGCTGACTGAGCCACATCGTATTTTAAGGAAGTGACATCGCTATTGATGGCTCTTTCTAATCTATTCCCAGCAATATGCTCATCTGTATGTTTCCCCCTGGCACCAGAAGAACAATCTCAGATTCCTAAAACAGTATGTCATCTCTGGCCACAAATCTCATATGCACATATATTATTATTATTTAGCATTTATTAAGTACCAACAGTATGCTAGGCACAGTAGACGTAGAGGACCATAAAAACATATTTAACGCATCAAAACCCACAGTAAAAAGATGCTGTATTTGTGACAGAGGACAATAAAAATCTTCTCAATTCGTAGTTCAAGATAAAATGCACCCTGGGTCCCAGGGAAGCCTTGGTACAGCTGGCACATCAAAGAAAAGGTATTAGAATTTTTACTCAGCTGGAGTAGGAAAGGTTATTGCATAACTTACGCAAAACACGGTCTTCCCCAACCTCAACATTCTGAAACAATGAACTTTGTCATTTCTGCCCCAATTAAACTTGAGCAATTTGCATCAGTAGCAGTCATTATATGATATGGTCTGCACCCAGCTCTTTCAATGTGTTTCTCCATACAGTAAGGTTGGCACTGAAGCTTGGAGAGAAACAGATTCATCCGAGGTCTACAGATGGCATTTAAATGTTCATTTCCCTAAAGTCGCATCTCACAACCACATACAAGGCACACACAGCTGAGGAATGAGAAATGCCATCCACAAGTTTGGATAACCAAAGCTAAAACACTGTCAAGCCTAACTGAGGCAGTGTGGAGACACAGCATTAGCCTGGCCAAGGTACATTAGAGTATATCTCAAGAGTCTCGACTTCTTCACAGTGTGATGTGTGGGTAGTCGTTGAGCTGAATATCCTGTTAAAAGCATAAATTCTGGCGCTTGACTTTGGATTAGCTGTGTGGCCCCAAGGAAATTCACTGAGATCTCTGTTTTCTCATCTGTTAAAGATGATTGAGGAAATAATGGCACCCTGTTTCACAAAACTACTGTGAAGCCTAAGTGAGTTGCTACACAGGAAAAGCTTAGTACTGAGCCCAGCAGATAGTCAGTGCTCCTTAAAAGCCCCTGCTCCACCAAGGTCCCAACAGTGAGAAGCAGATCACGTTGCTGGCGCTCCACCACGAAGCCATACATTGCAGGTTGCATTCCTGTTAAAAACAGGTTTGCACCAATATATTAACAGCTCTCTTCCCTTTGCCTCTCATGACTGTAAGTGAATGGAACAGCTAAGACGACACATGGGTCACCATCACACTGATGACCTCTAGACAGGAGGATTGAGAGTTAACAAAACACCAACCAGACTTACAGTGTGAAGCCCTTGGAAGGTGGACTGGAGGATGAATGTATCAATCAATGGGTCAATGGATGAATAAATGAACACACATTGCTTACCGGTCCTGTCCACGGAGTCCAGTGGAGAGCTTCCTATGGGGTTTCCTTTGGAAGTCTGCAATTCTGAAGTATGGTCCATGGGTTTTCCATGCCTCCTCCCCTCACCCTTGTGCATCATTTGGAAGTTGACTATTCAGCACTTCCACGAAACATCTAGTCATAGGAAGCAACCTTCGGAGCAGGTTCGTGGCTCACATACTAACCAAGGAGGAGTTTTGTTGAAGGGAAAAGCCAAAGGTAGTGACTATAATACAGCTTTGGCTTATCAGCCAACATCAAGTGGCCATCTGTTCCTCAGCAACATTAGGATTGTTAGTCGGTGGTAATGATCAGGAAAGTACTGAGTCTTGATGACTGGTACAAAGGAAATAGGTGCTTCCTAATGCACTGTCTCTTGTTTGAAATACCAAAGGATAAGGTGATCAATTAATTTCTATGAATTAATGGCAGATCAAGGTGAGTGTCATCCATCAATAACTGTAAAGCACCACCTCCAGACAGCTTAAAATATGTGGCATAAATTTGAAACTAGAAATAGAAAATTCTTCGGTAATTTTACTGGTGATGGTTCCTTTAAGTTCAAGTAGCCAATGGGAATTTAAAAGCCAGCGAAACATCCTTGGTGGTGCAAATTCTGTTATTTTCCCAGTGGAAATTATCAAGGACCACAGACAGCAATCTGGGCTTTAGGACCTTCTTAACCTACTGTTTCCTCTGAGGAACATGGCTGAGTTCTTCCTGCCACTCTAAGATTAAATGTGGCTGCCACTGAATTGCACTCAGACTAATAAAGCAAGACTTGTACATACAAACTTAAGCCAGCAGACGATGAAATGCCGCTAAAATTATCCTTATCTGGTAAAAATTTATTGCTGTGACGAAAATCTCGACGCTCATTCCAAAGTTCAGATTAAACTTCAGCCTAATACAGTAGCCTGAGTTTGACCGAGGTACATAAGCAATTATTTTTAGCAATTATTTATGTATGTGTTTTGCATGTGTTTAACTTTTGAGAAGTCAGTGAGCCTGCACCGTGGAGGAGACTGTTGAATTAATTACAAGCACAACAAAAGGGTACACTCTTCCCTGATCTCAGCCCGTCACTTTGAGTTTATCCATCCGCCTAACGCCACCTGTCTACTGACTCTTTCATTTAACCACATATTATGGTATCGATATTAACTTTCGGCTTGGGGTAAAACCATCGCCATTTCCCAAGCTATTTGCCTCCTAATAAACACTGCCTGGAGGGCAAGTGTTGAAAGCCGCTTCCATATTTTTCCCATCGTGTTTGATACGAGTCCCAGCTGCACAACATTGTATGTTAATAAGCACTATTTAATTAATAGATGAAGACGGCCTTTTGAGCTGCTCTGGCAGATTTTGAACTTGATCTTCTATCATTTGATGTCATGCAAGACCAGATAAATGACAAGTCTTTCGAGAGTCTGCAGAGCCCCTTCAGAACAGCTGCAGTCTTCCCCTTCTCTACAGCATGTTTCTCACTTAAGAAAAAAACACGCTTCATTACATCGCCTCTTACTTGAGCTGCAAGGGTCTATTCAAGGAAGATAAGCCTCTTAGAGATGAAGTAGCGTTGAATTTAGGTTTTGAGTGACGGCAGGAAGATTTATCCATTCAACAGACAATACCGCTTTCTCTGCATTAATCTAAGAGGCGGACAATGATCTGTTTTTTAGGCCCCATCTCATCTCTTTCCCACAGCAGAAGGTGATTAGAGTTAGGGAGCAGAGACTGTGAAAGAAAACTTGAGCGCTATCTCTCTGGCCCTCCTGTTTCCTGAAGGGGTGAGGGGGCGCCCCTACGCCAGGGCATCAGTCACAGATGCCTCACCCTCGGGAAACGGAGAGGCCACAGGTAAAGAGTAAGCCATGCTAGCACCTCAAAGAGAAGAAAGCATGAAGTCCTTCCCTGGTGAATTTGTTCCTCGGAGCTCAGGGCACAAAGACGGAACAGTCAGGACTGCCTAACTCATCCTGTTGTTCAGACATCGAAGCCCTGAACCCGCAAAGCCAGAGACAATGATTCTTCTCCGCACACTAAACAATGGCGTGGGGAACTTAGGCCACAAGCTCAGTACAATTTCATCTTACCTTCCAGAGCCATATCTGCAATGGAGGAGATGGGTTTTGGTTTTTTGTTTTGGGTTTTTTTTTTTTTATAGAGTACCTTTCAAACAACTCCTTAACACAAAACACACTGGGAGCAACTCAGGAGGCTGTTGCCGGTAACCAGCAGGATATAAAGCTCAGCCCAGCATCAGAACGCCACTGAAAGGTGCTATCTGGCAGCATCACACTGATGTGTGGAAGGCTTGCCACTTACTAGGATACTTTTAAACTTTGGTAATGAACCTCAGACTGGATGTAGAAGCTTAAAATAATGCTTCTGCGGGAGTGAGTTAGTGAACAGGGGCAGGGGGTTGGGCTGGGGAAGTCTTAGAGAGAAAATGAGGAAAGGGGATAAAATTTGAAATGTAAATAAAGAAAATATCTAATAAAAATTTTTTTAATTACAAAAAAAAAAATAATAATGCTTCTGGTTTGGGGCAATCCTCTTTTTATTTACCATATCCTGGCAGCACCATGGATGTCCAAGGGTGCCTTTTGTGGGCCACTCACGATCTCCTTTAGCTCACCTTGAAGGCACATATCAAATACCTACAAGTAAGTTGTTTCTCAAAATATCCCTGCCTCGAGATAACTGAGAGTGAGCTAGGGAGATGACACAGGCAGTAAGGTACTTGGTTCACAAGCGTCAGGGCCCGAGTTCCATCCCCAGAAGCCACATGAAAAATCTGGGAGCAGTGTCTTAGGCCTGTAATCTCAGCACTGGGGAGGCAGACATAAGAGCTCCCTGAGGCTTGCTGGCCATCTGCTCTAGCCAAACCAGTGAGCACCAGATTCAATGAGAGTTCTTATCTCAAGACATGAGATGAAGAGCTATTAACATTGACCTCTGGCTTCCATACATAGATATACACATTCATTCATACACACACACATACACACACACAAAAGCATGTACATGTGCACACATACACAAATCAGTAAATAGCAAAAGTGAGCCTTACAAGCTTTAAAAGCAAGATTCTGGAAAACAAACATGAGACAAACTATCCTTGCAAGGAACCTGTTTTCCTGAGAAGATAGTCGAGGATACTGGAACAAACTCTTTTTTCTTTGACAATTTTATCCATATGCAAACACTGACCATACCTCCAACTGCGCCCTCCTCTGAAACACTCTATTCCTCCTTCTGCCTACATGCATGCTCCTTTTATTATTCCCTTTATTTTTTGACATAAGAATCTAATTACATCATCTTCCTCTTATGTTTCCTCCCTTCACAACTTCCCTTTATGCCTTCCTTGCTCTCATTCAAGGAATAATGATGCCTCTTTTTGCATTAATTGTTGTTCCATATATGTTTACACACATATATATTCCTAAAGATAACATTCTCCATCTGTATAATATCACTCAATCCCCATACCTAAGCCTCAGGGAACATTTTGGAATAAGGAGCAGAAAGATCATTCAGAGCAGGGGTCAAGGAGCTTTCTCTGAGATTGTATCTCCTAGAAATGTCAGAAGCTACACCCATAAAGTCTCACCCACATGACTGCCCAAACGCGAGCTTAACAAGAGTGACAGCAATAAACATGCCAAAGTGGACAGGGAGGCTTCAGCCCTACACAAAGAGCTACAAGCAACTAAGGAATGTTGAGAGCAGGGAAATGGCCTCCCCGGGGAGGAGGGGCAGCACACTAGTTATTACACAAGACCAAATGGTCAGCCCCGAGAACATGCACACAAGTAATGTTATACACGCTAGAAGAATCTCCTAAATGTAATTGACTTAATAAGCAAGTAAGCAAGGAGAAAGTCACAGACATTAATGCAGAATTAAATCAAGCATCCCCAGACAGCTCCTTCATGTGGGCCCAGACTGAGTGTTCTCTAGAAATCAATACAGTCATCACATTGCAACATTTCCTATTGTTAAATTGTATTTTGTTTCTGAAAAAAAACAAAAACATGTCATAGTGACAACTAGAGACTTCCTTGACACTCGTGAGATGCTGGAAGTATCTGCTCATTAATCTTAAAGCTCCTGTAACAGCCAAGTAGGTGGAGACGGGACATAGCCCATCTCAGCACACACACACACACACACACACACACACACACCCCAGAGATAAACCCAGCATCAGCACCAAAGTATGACCTAGAGATTTCAAAGGAGAAATGCCACCTCTAGACACAGAACATAATCCCACTGTGGCTGTGCCCACCAAGTGGACAGTCTTCAAAACAGCCGTTGCTATTCAAAACAAAAGTGGAGAAGGGGGGCAGGAAGCAAAGCGCTGCTATTCTCCAAGTGTCTAATTGAGTCTCAGGAAAGATTGGTTTCGTTTTTTACAACTTCCTTAAAACCCACCATTACGACACCGATGTGCATAAATTAACCTTCACTTCCTACCTCCAAAATCAAAACTCGCCTTTCCAGGAAGGGAAAGAGCAAATCAAAAGCTACCTCATGGTCTCTCTGCTCAGGACCTATCTTGACTGTCTTTACTTTCTTCTGTCTCTTTCTTTCTTTCTTTCTTCCTTTCTTTCTTTCTTTCTTTCTTTCTTTCTTCCTTTCCTTTCCTTTCTTTCTTTCTTTTCTTTTTCTTTTGATTTTCTTCCTGACTCCTCATTTTTTTTCTTTTTAATTACTGAAGACTCCTGTTTTAGAGAAGCCCCTAATTGCTTCATTTTGAGATGCTATGTTTAACCTCAGGAAATGGTGCTATAAGACCTGGCAAACAGCTTTCTGGTTGTTTCAATCAGTGCTGGATTATGAGGTCCAGCCGGGTAAGAGCCCTATTCATTTTCTGGCCCTGTCATCTTGATCTTATTTGAATGTCTGGGGAGCTGGAGGTGCTTAGCAGGCCTTGGCCTCAGGAGTTGGGGGGTGGGAGTACAGAGGAGAGGTGGGCGATGTGTTGGAGACACTGAAAGTTTTCATTTTGACTCCTTAATGAGCGCGACCTTTGACACAGGCTGATGAGTTCCATGCCTGTCCTGGTGTGCTTTTTGAAAACATTTGACACTGGTCACAGGTCTGACAGGGATATGACTAATGAAGTCGTGGTATAAAAATAATGGGCTGCAATTGCTAGTTATTTGCATGAAACCAAACTCCTTAAAAACTTGTCTCTGTTCACTTTCTGTTTTCTAAATGAGTCAATAATATGAATCAGATGGCTTGAAGGGAATTGACTCCCAAATATTCCTCCTCTACCTTTGGTAAATTAGTTGGCATTTGGTGCAATTTTTGTTGCCTTGAGGCCTGGTTTAAATTGGAGCCTAGTTACTAAATTGCTAGGGCGATTGTAGAATGTGTAGGGTAATACATAATGCCTTGTTTTTCTTAAGCGGTTCTTCAGGAAGCTTCTTGTGAGGTCAGGGGACCCAGACAGCTCTTTGCAGAGACTATCAACTGAGAGTAAACAAAGAAGAAATAGGAAGGGAATGCTGGAGGGAGAGGGGCAGAGAGTTACCAAGTCAAAGTCGGAAAAAGAAAGGAAAACTTGGAGAACAAAGTTCCTCAAAAGGAAGGCAGCAAAGGGGCTGCAGAGATGACTTGGCAGCTGAGACTGCACCAGACTCTTCCAGAGGGACAGAGATTATTGGTTCCCAGCACCCGTGGCCCATGGCTCACAGCTACTTGTAACTTTGGTTCCACGGGATCTCACACCCCCTTCTGGCCTCCATAGGTATTTGCATACACACAGCATATACTCACAGGCACAAACACAGGTCAGTAAAAGCAAAGGAAAGAAAGAAAGGAAAGAAAAAAAGGAAAGAATGGATGGAAGGAAGGAAAAGGAAAAGGAAAAGGAAAGGAAAGGAAAGGAAAGGAAAGGAAAGGAAAGGAAAGGAAAGGAAAGGAAAGGAAAGGAAAGGAAAGAAAAAGGAAAGAAAGAAATTTTTAAAAAGCCAGTGATGTGAATTTGCATCCAAAAGCAAGAAAGAAGGCTGGGGGGTGGGGTGGAGGGGGGGAAGACATAGAAAAATGAATCAGAAGGTTAGGGTAACTACAGGAAATGGAAAATAAGAGAATTGGATGTAATGTGGCTTGATAATTGCTCAAGCTTTGTAATACATTAAGATCAATGGGGCTGTAAAAGTAGTGCAAATACCCATGTATTTGCCTGTAGGGGCCAGAATGCTTTCACTTTCTCTGTCTGTCTGTCTGTCTGTCTGTCTGTCTCTCTCTCTCTCTCTCTCTCTCTCTCTCTCTGTGTGTGTGTGTGTGTGTGTGTGTGTGTGCCCGTGCCTCTCATTACTAGAGCTTACTGGTTGGCTAGACTGGCTGACCGGTGACCTCCCGGGTTCCTCCTGTCTCTCCTGCCATCCCTGACTACTGTCATGCACCACATTTTTTCTATTCATGGGTGCCAGGGATCTGAACTCAGGTCCTCTCACTTGACCAAGTCAGACCATACTAAACCAGATACAGTATTCCAGCTACAGATGGACTCTGAGTTCCTGCTTGGATGCAAAGCGTGTACCAGAATGAGTCAGTGAGATCTGCTATTGATTACAAAGACACATAAAACAGTCTCATTCTAGAACACAATTCTAACATTAAAACGCCACAGCAGTGGACTTTAGAATAAACCTCAGAACAGTGCAGAGTTATTTTTCAAGAGACAGGATGAATTTTAATAGAAAGAGAAAAAAAAATAAAGAAAGCTTAGAGTCAATCTGAAAAGGTTCAACTAAAGGGGCCTATGTGAAAAGTGAGATTTAAAACCAGGTTGACTATCCTTAGCAAATGCAAATCAAAACTACTTTGAGATTCATCTTATGTCTGTCAGACGTCTAGGATCAATAACACAAGTGACAGCTCCTGGTGGCGAGGATGTGAAACAGGAGTAGCACCCCTCCATTGCTGGTGTGAGTGCAAACTTGTACTGACACTATGGAAATCAATATGGTGGTTCCTCAAAAAACAAATCTATCTCAAGACCCTGCTACACTACTCTTGGGAATATACTCAAAGGATGTTTCATCCTACTACAAGGACTTGCTCAACTATGTTCATAGCAGCTTTATTCGTAATAGCCAAAAACTGGGAACAACCCAGATGTCCCTCAACTGAAGAATGGATAAAGAAAATGTGATACATTTACATGATAGACTATTACTTCAGTGTTAAAAAAAAATGACACCTATCATATGAGAGAAGAATAAGTAAAAAAGAAAGAAAAAGACATCATAAAAACATGTATGTAAATGGGTGGAACTAGAAAAAACTCATCCTGAGTGAGATAACACACACCAGAAAGACAAACACAGTAGGTACTCACTTATAAGTAGATATTAGCTGTAAAAGAAAAGAAAATAATTCTACAACTCACAGACCCAGAGAGGCTAAGTAACAAGGGGGGCTGAAGGGTATGCATGTACCTCCCTAGGAAGGGGAAATAGAACAGATTTTTCAGGTGAACTGAAGGGGGGTGGGGGTGGGAACAGAAAGGATCAAGTGAAAGAGAGGGGGACAGAGGGAGAAACCATGGGGAGAGAGGAGTGGAACTGGGAGACACTTAGGGGGCAATGTGGAAACTAGTGCAGTGAAAACTTCCTGGGGGTGACCCTAGTGAGGACTCCTAGTTATGGAGGACACAGAGCCTGAGCTGTCTGTCTCCTGTAACCAGGCAAGGCTTCCAGTGGTAGGACCTGGGACACTAACCCAGCCACAAAACCTTCCTCCTACAACTTGTCTGCCTGCAAGATGTGTTTGGGCAATGGTGGTTCAGAACTTCTACCGGTAGCCTACCAAGGACTGATTTAACTTGAGGTCCATGCCATAAGAAGAAGCCCATGCCCTATGCTGCCTGGATGGCCAAGAACCAGAGGCTGAGCATAGAACAAAACACAACTGGACGAAAAAAGAAAGAAGAAAGAAGAAATTCAATGAAATGATTCTCAGTGATACTCTGCTACCCTCAGAGGTCAGTGTCTTGTCCAGTGGTAATCAGAAAGGCTTTCTTCAGCAGCAGACAGGGGCAGGGGCAGAGAGCAACAGCCAGACATTATGTGGAGAGTCTAAACTACACGATAGGTGGAGCTCCATAAATCCCACGGAAATGGGGAAGAAGGATTGTAGGAGCCTGGGAGGAAAGTGGTCGAGGACAGCACAAGAATGCATCCTGCAGAATCAACTAAGCAGGGCTCGTGCTGAATCTACCATCATAGCGTCTGTATGGGTCTGAGCTAGGTCTTCTGCATATATGTTACAGTTGTGTAGCTTAGGGGTTTTGTGGGACTCCTAACAGTGGGAGCAGAAGTGTGTCTGACTCTTTTGCCTGCTCTTGGGACCCCTTTCCTCCTGCTGGCTTGCCTTGTCCAGCCTTAATATGAGGGTCTGTGCCAGTCTCATTGTGTCCTGTTATGCTGTGTGCATTTGATATCCTTGGGAGGCCTGCTCTTTTCTAAAGAGAAATGGAGGGGACATGGATCTCAAGTAATGAAGGTAAGGGGAGGCTGGTAAAAGTGGAGAGGGGGAAATGTCAGTCAGGATATATTATATGAGAGAAGATAAATTAATAGAAAGACTGAAGATAAATAAACAAAACTGAGCAGCTGAGGGTCATCTTTTGCTTACAATGATGCTCAGGATCCTAAGCATATACTCTGCAAACCAACCTTCCATTCATGTGATAAAGACAGTGAGAAGGAAAGTGGCCAGGTGTAGAGAGCCATTCTACCGCTCCTTAAAGACGGCACTGACCGACTCAGCTGTACTGGCATAAACAACTCTTAATTGGCATTAGGCAGTGTCAGCTGTTGTTTGAGCTTGTGCCCAAGACCACCTGGTGTAGCCACGGGGGCAGCCCGAGACCACCTGGTGTATGAGCGAGAGCCACAGGGCAGTTCAGCGATTGGCCAGGACAGGGTTTAAGTAGCTGCTCCCAGGGAGGATCGGGGCCCCCATTCTATTCTACCACTCCACTCTTCTCGGCCCCATTCTGCCATTCACTATTTTCACTCTGTAACTGCATGCATGGCCATTCTGCATTGCCATTTGCCACGATACGTTTCCTGAGTAAACTGTCCTAAGAAACCTGGTTTGTCTAGCGTCTTATTCCTGCTGGTCGGTAAAGGCGCGCGACAGCCAGGGGCCACCCAGAATGGGAAAATCAGATCCTACAAGACCAGAACAAACCCTGAAGAATCGGTAAAGGGTCTCAAGTAATCCTTGATTACCTGTTGTTCATTTCCCCAGTTTATCAAACAAGATGAAGCAGGAAGGTACCTTGATAGTAATAAATACAAGACCATCATGAAATATTGGAGGACACAACAGTAGAGGTTATGGATTAGAGATCTCAGAAACATTCTAAAAATAAGAGCAGTGACCATCTGTCTTAGATGGTTTGTCTTTCCCTGCCTAGAGGCCAAACATAGAATCATTACCAGATACATGGCTGTATTTCCCCAGAGAATGATGTCACCACATTCAAGTTTAATACATGGGAAAGGGGGAACAATTCCACAGCACTGAGTGAAAGATTTCAGAGCTGAAGGGGATGATGACAGACTATAAGGCTAGCATTTAATTTCTCCTTAAATCAACTGATTGCACAAACATAAATTTTAGGGAGTGCTTGCTGCTCTTGCAGAGGATCTGAGTTCAATTCCCAGTATTACCTTGTAACTCAGGCTGCAGGGAATCAAACACTCTCTTCTGGTCTCTATGGATACTTTGTGGTACTACGTAGGAAAAACTGTGTGTGTATGTGTGTGCATGTTTGTGCATGCACGTGCATCACATGTGTGTACATGTCTGTGTGTCCGCCTGTGTGTAGGAGCATGGAGGCCTATATCAGTCATCATGCTTCAATTGCTCTCCACCATATTTGTTGAGTAGGGGTCTCTCACTGAACCCAGAGCTCACTGATATGTCAGGTGTCCCCTTGTCTCCATTAACTCAGTCAGTGCTAGGGTTACAGGTACAGGCCACTGTTCATGGCATTCATTCATTCATTCATTCATTCATTCATCTTTCTTTCTTTCCACCCTGGAGAGTGACCTTAGGTCCTCATGCTTGTTCAACTAGCACTTCACTGACTGAGACATCTTCTTCAGCCCTGAAAAATACTTTTATGTCCCCCAAACGGAAAAGAAAAGAAAAGAAAAGAAAAGAAAAGAAAAGAAAAGAAAAGAAAAGAAAAGAAAAGAAAAGAAACACACAAGCAGTAGACCATTCTAGGCATTGGTCTGTCTCTGGATTCAGGCATCTATCAACCCCTTATTATTCTTAGGCTCCCCATCATAGCCTTACGCAGGGGGTTTTGTACCTACGACCTGCTATGCACACTTGTATTTCAAAAGGGAGAAAAGGTTTGGGATCAAGCACCCTATGCAGAATAAAATTGGTCATCTTATTTTTCAATATCTTCATTTCAAAACATCTAAACATCTATCTAATCAGTAAGTGCTCCTAACAATATTCCATTCTCTACAGGATGGAGAACATCTTATCTGCAGGTAGAAAGCACCCCAGAAAACCACAGGAATTCATTCATGAACTGTTCAATCTAAAACTTTTTTCTCCTTATAAAGCACCCTCTAAATTTGAATCTCTCCTTTTATTTTTTTTCCCCACCTTTGTATTTTAAACACCTAAAGGCAAAAACTAGTTTTCCATCTATTTAGCATAATTTATTTATTGCCTTGGGCATAGATTTGCCATGTAATGTAAATAACAATACTATTTTGCATGGCAATTGTGCCTCTGGCAACTCTTTCAGACATTAATTTTCACGCCCTCCTTAAGGAATAGGTGAACACTGATATTATTAAGGCTTGGCTAATGAAATCAGGCTTGAAGAAGAACATATTTGCAAGAAAGTTTAAATTTACTAGTCGTCATTTTGGTGGTTTATTGGCATCTATTTGTGCTTCACTGGAGGAAAGAATTAGTGCCTTTGGACCAGCACTCAGCATCATAAAGCTTCGATTGAGATCTTCCCTTCCCTCTACTGGAGACCTCATTCCATTGGTTTTGTTTATTCGTTTATTTATTTGCTTTACTACACATCTAAGTGGCAGGAGAATAGGGAGTGAGTGCAAATTGGCACATGAAACAAACAGTTCTTAGAGAGAAGGGAAACCCCACTCCCCAAGGCTGAAGCTGCTATGCATCTTCCTCCAACGGTGCCATTTCACCGAACAGAATCGCCCTGGAGCTGCAAACAGTCTTTCGGCTCTGGTCCATCTGCACCCTGGGAAGTACCCTCTTTAAAAGGCCGGGTGTGGTGGCGCACGCCTTTAATCCCAGCACTCGGGAGGCAGAGGCAGGCGAATTTCTGAGTTCGAGGCCAGCCTGGTCTACAAAGTGAGTTCCAGGACAGCCAGGGCTATACAGAGAAACCCTGTCTCGAAAAACAAAACAAAACAAAAAAAAGTTCTGTCCAACCCCATCCCTGTCTCTCTGAGAAAAGTCTGTTCCAGGACACAAGGAATCTGAGCAGGTGCCCACGAAACACGACATTTGCCTATAATATCCCTGTATATACGACACGCAAGCATTC
Organism: Mus minutoides; assembly: GCA_902729485.2. NCBI lineage: Eukaryota > Metazoa > Chordata > Mammalia > Rodentia > Muridae > Mus > Mus minutoides. Next base: position 92,271 of record CACVCL010028522.1, read on the forward strand.
TCTGACCAATTACGTGGACGCAATTGCCCAGGTTGAGCAGTTCTTGGAGTGTGGCCAGCTAGCTGCCCCTGCTCTCTAGGCTTTGAGAAGCGGGACCCAGCAATGAGGTGCTGCAGTTGGGGATAGCGATGCTGTACGATGCTGTACATATGAACAGACCTCGTTACGCTGATGATAGCTGGAAGTACCGGGCTTGAGAAGCCTGTACACGCCCGGTTCTCAGCACCAACGCGTACTAGTTCACGTCACTTTCACAATAGCATGTACCACCATCACCCCTTACTTTACGAACACGGGAACCTGAGAAAATGAGTAAAACAATTGTGAAAGTCTTGCAGGGAATGGATGGTAGGGTTAGCATTCTGAGCCACATGTATTCTGTTTCTGTTCTCAAAGAGAAACTATTTACCCAACACCCTTTTTTTCCTCTTGCAGTACAGCACAGCTTTGACTTGCCCGATGTTTTGTACAATGGAAAAATGGTCACCCTGTGTTTTGATCCAGTGGCATTTACTAAAAATGCTGGAATAACCCAAACCTTGGTTGATGCACAGCTAGAAGGCTGGGAGTCACCATCATTCCTACCTGAAAAGGAGTGAAGTAGCCACAGCCCTACACATCTCTGGAGAAGGTTCTGTGCTGGCTGAGATTCTACACTTTGCTTTATCACAGGCAGCAGACACTAGGAAACCCATGCACGCTACCTCCCAGTATCTAAGTCTTCATTACGAGTAGCATGGATGGAAAGCACACTCTCTAATCAACCCTTGGCTCTGGTACTTTGTGAGTGAGTGTCTTCTTGTGTGTGATGTCCCCACTCTTTGGCTCTGATACTTTGTGAGTGAGTGTCTTCTTTTGTGTGATGTCCCTGCTCTGTCTGCTGTCTAGCCTCTACTGATCTGTGACTGAAAAATCACTTAAAACGGCGTGCTCAACTGGCCTCTCTTGATTCAGTCAAGGACCATGTATCTCATGACCACCACACACCGCAATTTGACAGAAAAATGGGTCTATGAACCTATTCATCTAACCAGTTACCTTTAATGTACCTACATTCAAATAAAAAGCCATTCTTGAGGGAGAAAAAAAATAAAACAACCAACAACAACCTGTATTTTAAAGATATCCTCCCCATGACTTCCCTCAGACTCACTCCAATTGTCTTGTCTCCAATGACAGCACTTGAACCAACTTACCAAACTGTCCTTTAATGAGACAGCCCTTCTTCCCCTTCACTTTTACCCCCACACCCCCTTCTCAGCTGAGAACTGTTAATCCCCATGAGCTTGTCATATTGGTCTACACCTTAGACCAGAGGCAGAGAAACAACAGATTGTCAACAAAACCAGAGTTTGGTTTTGGCTTTGGATTTCCACCAAAGAGGGAACAAACAAAATCTAAATGAGCATTGGTTTTCACTAATTTGTTTTTCTAGTATGCTGCATTGCTGGGAGAAAAATCTTCTGGTTTGCTAAGTAGATAGAAACGTTGGGAAACCTGTGGTTGTGGGCACTAGAACAAATACCAATGTGAAAAAGACAAACTAAGGATGCTAAAATAGACTGAATGGTGACAGCTCCTTTGAGCTGTGGCCTCCTGAGAGAGCAAGCAATGAGCCCAGGCTGATAAGCAGCCACATCAACAAACAGGCTACCACAGAGCAGAGACACTGCAGGGGTTCCACACAGGCTCATCTCAGAGGGCTACTTGTGACAGACTAGAGACTCTCAGTAAGTCAGGGTAAGATGCTTTAGTCAAGATTCAGACACAGCAGCTAGGTCAGACTCAGGCACCGCTCTAGATACCTCTTCATCCGTATCATTTGATCATTTCAGCAAAAGACAGGAGATGAGGGCCAGTTGCCACTACAGCCTCATGACAGCCAATACTAAAACGTTCTATACTAAAATGACTAAACTCTTGAAGCTACAAAGAATATTTAACAGAGTCTAAAAGAGAGATGACTTGCCGTGGGAGCAGTTTGTAGCCAAAATACTAAACTGGGGCTTATCAGTTCTACTGAAGAGGAGCGGGCGAGCACACCCAGGGAAGGCTGGGAAGAAGGCCCGGAAGGACAATGGCAGTGAACAGCAGGCCATTGGCAGCATGTACAAAAAGCATCATCTTGTTTACACTTGAAAATGCCCTAAAGAAAATGAGGTTGAACAAACACCCAAACACAGTGCAAGGTTTTCCGTTAACAAGAGGTCTAGTGTGAGAGCATGAACTTCGTCATATGAAAAGTCTTAACACGGCACTGGCCTGGGATCCACTAATTAACTATGTTTGTTCTTTGACAGTTTCACCCATGGACACACTCCATACTCATATTCATGTTTATTTATTTATTTTGTGACCCAATAAGCTTTTTAATTTTCTTTATTTGCTGTTTTATGTGTATGGTTGTTTTGGCTGCATGTATGTTTGTGAATCATGTGCATATCTGATACCCAAGGAGACTAGAAGAGGGTGTCAGATCCCCTGGAACTGGAATTATGGAAAGTTATTAGTTGCCACGTGGGTGCTGTGAATTAAACAGGGATCCTCTGGAAGAGCAGTAGTGTAGTTAAGTGCTGAATTCTCTTTCCAACCCCATGACCCACTAAGTTGAACCAGGACTGTCCAACTGACCCTGGATTTGGAGCTATCCACTAAAGCCTGTTGGGCTCATCGGGGTGTGTGCCAGTGAAGACAATACCTCTCTTCCTCTCCCAGAACCCATCAATAACCAACAGTTCAGCAGTAAGAGCTGGGTGGGGCCCATGAGCCACTCCTCCATCCAAGGCTGACTATTGACATGCCCAGTCTTGTATGGACCCCATTCAGATAACCACTGCTGCCTTCTTGGTGATCTCAAGTCTAGGGATAGCATTTCACAGACCCTCACCCTACCTTCTGGCTATCACATACTCCAATCCTCTATTCTGCAGGGCTTGCTGAGCCTTTGGAGGGGATAAATGCCACAGCACCCCTCCAAGGCCCAAGGAGCATTAATGGACCTTCAACTGTCAGTTATGGGTTGGTGCTTTTTCAATAACTAGAGATAGCCAGACACCACCAGGACTTGCCAGTCCTCTTGCTACAAAGGACTTGAGAACAATACCACTTTGCACCCCATTTATCCTTAGCTGGGTAGTAAACGTAACCAAATCATAATATGACTTTACTCATTCTATGATTTCAAGAAATACTGGTTTCTAAAACCAAAGCCTCCTCTGGTGCTCCATGGGCTACAGACTGGGAAATTTCCAGAATAATCAAAGAGCCAAAGGCACCAAGAGAACAGAGATCAGAAGTCGCACATAGTCATGGTTTACTGAGTCTAAAGCTTTCTTCCATGTCACATTATACATATAGCCACTAACTTGGTCTAATCACCTGATTTCACTTAAGGAAACCAAAAAATAAGTTGGAGTTTGAGAAGACACCTTCATACAAAAACTTAAAAAGGATCTTATTCTGCCCAGGGCTCCTTACTACAGAGCTTCACAACTGTGGTTAAGATCGCATGCTCTCCAGTGACAAGGAAAACACCTTTCCCTAGACAGAAGACTCTACTGGAAATGAGCCCTTTCACTGTCGTGAGAGATGGCTCACAACAGCATAGAGAAGAACTTCCCACAATAAACACTGTTGAAATAAACAATGCTTCTGTCTTTCCTGGTCCCTGCCCTATGTCATTTTCAGTTTTCAGAAAGCAAACAAATGGAGTGCTGTGCTGTTTTCTCTTCCAGAAGAAAAAGAACATAAAGATGAGTGCCTGGCCCAGACCTGTGGCTTCCCTCAACCTTCAACATCACCCCCCCCAACATTTTGTGTTCCTCAAAGTGTGTACCACACAGCCACTCTGCAAGCTACACACTCAAGTCAACAGCAAATAAACCACTAGAAACCCAAACAGAACACTAACCCAATCATGCCAGGAAGCTTCTGTTCACAGAAACCTGCTGGCTCACCAGCAAACTACAAGGCACAAGCCCTGTGCTACCACAGCTCTGGAGGGGGAGCATGCTGGCTCCGGGTCCAGAAGGCTCTCACAGTGTCCATCAGCAGTTGCAGCCTACTTGGTCAACAGTCTGGCTTGCACTTCCTCAGGAGGCCGCTATCTCTTCCCACTCTTCTTGTCCTTTATGCTCCTCCCCTCTTCTCAAATGCTTCCTCTCCCCACTAGGTGCCCATTGGCCCTGCTCCATTGCTCACTGAATCCTCCAATGGCCAGTTTAGGCACAACCTTCATCAGATAACTATGCAAGCACACTTGTCTCCCTCTGTCATGATACAGTGGGACTCTTACCATCTAAGTCTACAGAAGCTCACACTTCCATTTCTCCTGTTGCTTCAAATGGCATGGTTTTATCCAGTGTCTCTGGATGGAAAGCCTGTGTCTTAGAATTCTTTAGCAAACCCCTTACTTTGTCTGGAATACTTCAATCAGCTACCAACACACTGCACAATTGCTTGTAGACTAATTCAATAAGTCTACTATTCTTAAAATTCCTTCCCTGGAGGAGATGTAAATAACATCTACCCTTTCCTCCTAAAGTCTCAATAGTAAAGCAAAGTACAAGTCCACTGAAGACTCCCCCCAACCCACCCAGGGAGCTGGTGAATGTGCTGGGCTTGTTTATAGAGCTTGGGAGAAGGGTCACCCATAGGATCATTAGTGACTCTACAGCAGCACCCTAGAAAACTTTTGCTCAGTACAGACAATAGCTTCCCCATGGCTGCATAGATGGAACCTCATCTCGATTCCACCCCCTCCCTGAGATAACCCCCCCCCAGGCCATGTGCAATTAGAGCAGAATTGCACACAACTGTCGGGAAGGGATGGCTGGGTATCAGATGAGGGTCCATAAGAGAAGGTCAACAGTCAACAAGACCAGCTGGGAAGGTTCTTTGCAAGTGGACACAGCTGGCCTTATGTACATAATGGGGAATAGTGCTAAGCCACACCCACTATTTGGAAATGACACTCTTGCTTTTTAAGGTCAAATATCCTATTATGTTCCTAAATGCAAATTTTAGTCTATTTATTATCACCTTTCTACAGATGTTTCCCCTGCATCTCCACTTAATTTATTTCCCCTTTACTCTCACAGCTTTCTATGGTAACACCATCACGATGTGGGGGAGGAGGGGTACACATGATTCATTATAAACCTATTTATGTAGATCTATATACACCATAGAATATGTACATCCATAAAATATAGTATATGTGTTTATATGTAAAACTCATGTGTGTGTGCACAAACATAGGCCATTATGAATTTATTTATTTAATTGCTAAGTGCCAAGTTACTAGCATAGGGGAAGAAAAAGTCAGCGATCAGCCTCACCCGGCAGTCCATAGATGGGAACCTCAGACCTAGAGAAATTACTTTTTAAGCCTACATTCGATAGAAACAGAATATAAGATTTGGAAAGCAGCTATCAAAGTTCATCATAAATTCCACAGGAAAACAGCAAGAGGATTTCCACTGGGCCACAAGGAAATTGTGGTGGGACAAAAATGCTGAAAGAGAAAATTTCCCTACAGAGCCACGAAGCAAATATACCCTACACAATGCAAGTCATCCACAGGCCCGTGCTCACTGTGGCCCAGGAACGATCCGCAAGCCAATCTTCACAGGTAACGCTAGAAATACAGAGCTTTCAACACTAGCACAGATCTATTGACTCTCTGGCTATACATTTCCCCAAGGAATCTATCTACATTTCCCCCAGGGTCCCAAAGTTGGTCTCTGCACAATACAACTTTAGAATCACTAGTTACATATTATGCTGAACTGCTGTACAGCACTATACAATAGAGTAGGTGAAGCTTCTGAACATAAGACCCTCATCTGCAAGGAGGGTCATAGTTAGATAGGTAGGTAGATAGATAGAGATACATACATACATACACACACACACACACACACACACAGAAAAAAGAGAGATACAAAGATAAACAAGAGAGAGGAAAATTATACATATATATAATTATATGATAATTGTAGATACATATATATCATAGAATATATATGTACAGAGAAAGAATTCTATAGAATATAGCCAGGCAATGGCTCTGCCACTGAACTACAGGCCAGTTCTAATCCATATGTTGAAAGCATTTCTTGCCTAAGTATCTCTAGACCTTCACCAAATCAATACTGCTCTAGGGAAAATGGCTTGTCTGATACTCAAAGAACAAAGAAGAGGAGAAACATATGCATCTTTCTAGAAACAGTCTAGTGCAAAGTTTCTGTGTGTATCTACAGCTGTGGTCTCTCCCTTGTTCTCTCCCTTCCCCCTCTCTTCCTCACCCTCATCCTTGTCCCTACAATGATCCTCAAAACGCTCCTGGGCCTGCAGGATGAGCAATACCTAGAAACAGAGATCCTCAGGTGGTCTCAGACCAGCTGAGTTAAAAATTCTCAGGGTTCAGACCTCCTCTCTGGGGTCCAACAGACCCTGCAGGAACTTCTAATGCAAGCTAAATTTAACAGCTCTTTCAGTTCCCTTCTGCTGCTGTGAAAAATACTCGCACCAAAAGCAACTTAGAAAAGAAAAGGGATTGTTTGGCTAATACTTCCCTGTCACAGTCTGTCACTGAGGAAAGGCAAGGCAGGAACTCAGGCAGAAACCATGGAGGAATGCTCCCAGACTTGAGATGTTCAGTAGCTTCTTTTACAACCGGGATCATCTGACCAGGAACCTGTGCTGCCCACAGTGGACTGGGCTCTTTTTATGTAATGAAGACAATCAGGAAGGTCTGGCACAAGAATGCCCACAGGCCAACTTGATAGAGGCAATTACTCAACTGAGATTTTTCAGGTGATGCTAGGCTGTGTCAAATTGATAGTTGAGGCTCACTAGGGCAAAACCAGGTGGCAGAAAAGCAGTTTCCACCAGCTCTTCTCAATCCCTACGTTCTGTGCACTGCATGGAGAAACAGGGAGAGGGCAACAACCATCATGGAAGAGGATCTGATCCCAGTACTCGATCCGCAGGTCTTGTGCACCTCTAAGTTTTTATAGAAACCTTATTCTGAGAATTAGAGTTGATAACGCTCATCATCTTACCAGCATCTTAACCAGGAAAGCTCAGTAAGATCCCGCTAAGTCTCAAATAAATAAGTGTATATTGCAGAGTTTATTAGAAGTGGGGCTAGAAAAGTTTGTCTTAGCTTTGTTTGAAGTGAACTGGGTTAATTTATGGGTTTGAATCACTGCCTTCTATGCACCGGCTTTCAAATTTGCCAGTTATCTATGGAAAGTGATAGCCTTTTCTCTCCTGTCCCCCTCCTCTCCATCCCTGTCCCCCCTCCCCGGTCAGGCTCCTGGGTTACTGCTAGATATCACAAAATAAATATTGAATGGTATCTGTCCATAATTAAATTATTAATAATTAAAGGATTTTTTAAAAGAAAGTAGAGTTTTGTTTTGTCCACTCAGGGACATGGAGATTCCAGTGCTACCAATTTCAACTCTAAACCAAAATCACGCAGGGAAGTGAAGAACGATCACACCACCCACCAACGATTACCTAATACAGCGAATGTATTACCTCTTATGCTTCATAAATCTTAATTAAAGCTGTTAGTTTTCCTATTATGTGATCGAGAAATGCCCCATTAAAGTTAAACCATTCCTACAAGTAATTACACACACACACACACACACACACACACA